>JABXJD010000110.1:590000-830000 GCA_013375575.1 Percina caprodes | reverse complement strand
ATATGTGTTCTAAACAACTTCATGGAAGTTTTTGTATGCCTCCCCAGTACTGAGACAGGAACTGTTTTTTGCTTTTGCTGCTTCTATATTCCCATCCATAACAAGCTACACACCGGAACTAATGAGTGACTAGGGATCTTCAAGGGAGGTGGCCTATTATTATTCATTGGAAAAGAGTAAACAAATGCATAAATGTTAATGTCAGAGGGTTCCTATCTGTCCAATTAATCTATGGTGCCTCCCCTGGGCAGCCTCATTGTTCAGCCATACTTTTTTGTCTTCAGGGGAAATATGCAATTAAGAGCTGAGCAGAAAAATAATATTAAAGATGTTTTTTGGCTTTCTTTTCATTTTTCTTCCCTTCCCTTTTACTTTTGTCTTATTGTGTAAAAGTAATGCATATCAATATGAACCCTCTCCCGCTCACCCACTCTTCCTCATCCACTGCATCCTTTTTTAATCTTAAAAGTTATCACACTAACAACTTTAAACTTCCAAGCTGTGAGGAGCACTTGTGCTTCAAAAGACAACTGCTTTAATATAGCATGCCGTCACTTCACTGACTGCACACATCCCAGAACATCAGCTCCCCAGTCCCAGGCCGCACAGGGCATTCTTCTCCTCCTTTTAAGAAATGTCTCACGTCATTAAACCCCTTTTTACACTATCGTGGATGCTGCGCTGATTCGCAAATAAGATAATAGCACACAATCTGTCATTCTTCACCCCATTACTTTGCAAACATGGTGGAGATGGAAACTTTCACTTGGCACTGATGTATAATTTTAACATGAGGATCAGGGTGAGCAATCTGTCACTGATGCTGATGCGGTATAACATGAGTTGTCATGGCTGCTGGGTATTGAGCGGGAGATGTCAATTACTGGACGGGCTACGGCTGGTAAAACAAAAAAGCTTTTAAATTAATCGGAGCCCCAGATATTTTTTTGGCTTGACATTTCTGATAGCTATGGTCAATTTGAGCAGTCTAAAATACAAAAGTGCACTTAATTTATTTACCTGCTGACCACAGGATACATACAGTATGGCATAAAGCCGGTGGCCTCTCAATAAGGCCAATAAGAAGATTACAAAAAATGCCACAGACCTTCAAGAGTTTCAATTCAGACAATATGTGCTTGCAGGTCACTGCACAGTATATCTTGAAGATGTGAGGTAACCTTAAAAAATAATTCTAACTTGGTTCTTATTTTCGCTGGTTTGGCCATCATTGAATTTCTTTTATTTATTTTGTGGCATTTTTAGGCCTTTATTATGACAGGACAGCTTTAGACATTAAAGGAGAGAGATGGGGGAATGACAAGCAGCAAAGGGCTGCATAAACATTTAGCTTATCTGCAGATTCAGAACAAAATCTGCAACACTATGCCTCTGTATTTTAGTCCATAGAAAAAAATCCTACTGGCTTCGGTGTGTATACACACAGCCTGTGGACTAATTGTGATGCTTCCCCTGTGTTGTCAAGTTAAACATGGACCTAGTACAGCAAAAACTTCCCCTCTATCAGTGATGTCATATGATGCACTTCCTCTTTACCTTGTTTTCCAAGGCGCATCTGGAGTTACAGTGAACACAGACTTCCTCTTGTGTGTGTGTGTGTGTGTGTGTGTGTGTGTGTGTGTGTGTGTGTGTGTGTGTGTGTGTGTGTGTGTGTGTGTGTGTGTGTGTGTGTGCTGTGTGTAAACACCCTGACCTACTAAACTGATGAATGTAAGAAGTCTGTTTATTGATAAAGCCGTTGTGCTGAAATTTATAATATGTGACCTGGCAGAGTTCTGCAAGAGGCTGCTGTGCAAATAGTATGTTATACATGCATGGCAATATGCGTTTATAATGTTTAGTTGAGTACGTTTAGAGATGCAGACTGTAAACTGATTGGATCAGGAACATACATAATAAGGGAAATCTAAGATCAGGAGAAGCAGCAGCAATCTCAATAATCCCTATAATCTATATCAACAGTATGAGTTGATAGCATGGTGAGCAATATTGCTGGCATTAACCATCAGATAAAAACCACTGAGAGTGTGAAACAGCTGCTAAGCTGTGCCATCTCAAGCAGAACAGTCCTTATTTCTCATGGGTCCACTACAAATGACCCAATCTCTGTGCCCTGCTGATATATACTGTAATATAAGAGGATTTGAATCACACACAAAGCAATTTCTACTTTGAAAATAATTTCTCATAAAGCTTTTATATCAAGCTTTTCTGGCGCAATTGCATGTGAAAAGTGATTTTATTACACTCAACTGTTAGCTAGAGCTGCAAAGACGTATCAATGAATTGCCAACTATGGATAATAAGAAATTCTCTAATTCCAGTTTCTTAAATGTGGATATTGTCTAGTTTCCCTACTCCTCTGTCATTAAACGGAATATCTTTGAGTTGTGGACTAAACAATACATTTGAGGACGTCCTCTTAGACCTTAACACCATTTCCTAACATTTATTAGACCAATTAACTAACTAACTAATCAACAACAAAAAAACGCTAGTTGCAGCCCCTACTTTTTTCCTGGATTCCCTGGCCTTGGAACTGTAATTTGATGACAAATTGTACCCTAATCCTGTCATAGGCAAATGCATGGAACTGCATTATAATGTACAGTTAACACATGCATTTTATTATCTTAATAAATCTATTTAGAGTGAATGTAATGTAATTTCTCATCTACCAACTTCCCCAGTTTTTTTACATCAGTGCTTCCTACTGATGCAGATAAAGGATGCTGAGGTTAAATATGAATATTATGCACCATCAACATCTGGAGCCCCACTATGTAATAAATCGAGACGCCTCTATAAGTGTGTGTGTGTGTGTGTGTGTGTGTGTGTGTGTGTGTGTGTGTGTGTGTGTGTGTGTGTGTGTTTTCTGGGTACCCTATGAACTTGGGGTTTGGATTTAGGAGCAATTTGGACAGCATTGGATTTTGGAAATCAAAAACTGAATAAATCTAAACGGCTGAACAATAAAGGTTGAAGAAAAAATGGACGTTAAAAAACAAAAGCATGCAGCAGGATGAACACACTCTGTACAGCAGAGTTCACCGGCTTTGACTGCGGTTCACTTTTTGCTGCTTCCAATGTAACATGATTGCTGGATATTCTTATTTATTCACTTTCCTCGAGCACACGCAGATTGGTGACAGGAACATCGCAACTGTTGAGTTGAAAGGAAGGAAACTCAATAAAAGGCAATTTACCAACAATAAATACCAAACAAAAGCCAAAGACTCTATCTATCTATCTATCTATCTATCTATCTATCTATCTATCTATCTATCTATCTATATATCTATCTATATCTATATATATATATATATATATATATATATATGTGTGTATGTATTAAGTTGCTGTGAGCTGTAAATTCACCACTTCTAAACAGAGGCAGAACATAACCTAATCTTGGAGTTTCCTCCACAGTGCTGTGCAATGCGACACTATATTGAAGCTGACTAGACAAAGATAGCCGTTTTCATCAAACTCACACTGGGTCTGGTTAATTAGGTATACTGCTAACTTAAAAAACTAATAATATTACCGTTGGCAAAATACCCCCGCGAAACAAATCCACACTTCAATGTTAACCTTCAAGCCACTAAGCCTGTTTGGAAATGAACACCTGCTCAAGTGTTACATTCGTTAGCAATAGTAATGACAAGATGAGACAATACCAGCGTCATTAAACGCTAGGAGTGTGCAAAAAAAATCGATTCACATTCATATTGCTATTCAAGCTCTACAGATTCAAAATTAATTCATAGAATTCCAAAAATCAATTCTTATATGCATATTTTTTCTTTTTCTTTTTGTAATCGCGTGCATACTATCATATGGGAAAAGTCACTACATTTACACACTGAATTGTTTTTTAAATTGAGAATCGTTTTTGAATCGAAAAATGATCTTGAATCAAATCTTGAACCTTAAAATCGATACTGAATGGAATTGTGACATTTTCTGAATTGTGCACCCCTATTAACTAAACACTGACTTTGGTGAGATCTACATGCAGTATTGTTAAAAAAAAGAAAACACTAAAAATACTCTTTATTTGCATTGCCTTCCACTTTCCATACTGACTGAAAATGTAGCATGCAGTATACAGTATGCAAAAAAAGCAAAATCTCCAGTATGCCAAAAATACCCGGATGTTGTACTGATTCGGAGAAAATCTCCAGTACGCCTCAGGCCAGTCTATCTCGCCTACTGTATCGCATAATGCAAAGCGCCACAACAATCACAACAATCGCAGGTTGCCATTGAGTCAAACAACTAGAAACGTTTCCATTGTTCATCTGCTATTTCATCACTCAATTCACTTCGAAGACTTTTTATGTGAGAAATCAACTAAGTAGAGCTCACATATAGCCCATTTTATGAAAATTGATGACTAATTGTAAATTAGAATGTCAGGCCACAGAGCAGGCAGATGCCAGGAAGAGCAGCATTTGACAGGGCAGAGAGATACTAGTCTTGTAAATAAATTAAAACATGTATATACATTAGATTTAAGAATATTTCAGTTCATAATAGGGTTATATTGTATTTAATTACTTCACATAAATAAAGACATAAGAAATTAAATTTCAGTTTCTTAAATGTAAACAAAAAATGCAAAGCTCAATAAATTATAGTTTTCATTTGCAAAAGTGGTGCAAATTCTTTTTGCCCAGTGCTCTAAGAGCTTGTTCAAAAGGCTCAGCTTGGCCTTGCATACTGCAGAATAAAACAACTTAACTGTTTCATACTGCATAATACTGATGTATGCAGTATGTAGTAGGTACTGCATACTGCAGTTGTCTGCATTATGTAGTAGGTGATTTTGAAAACTTGGTCCGGTTCTGGTGGTTGATTAACTCAGCTTGTTGATGATTAGCTCTCAAAATGCCATGAGTCCATGAGGCAAATGTCTGATGTCTGATTACTCCACATTTTAACTGTGATATTTTGTGATTAAATTCTGAATCTGCCATATTCTTTGTTAGGTAAATGTAGTAGTACAATGTCTTCTTCCGATGTAAGTGCACTGTAAGTCAGTAGTAGGCTATACAGTGGAGTTGCATATTAAGTGGTTTGGAGTCCTTCTGTAAGTAATTTTGCAGCAATACCACTGGCCAAGCAATCGGCCGGTTCCAAACAGGCACATTTTGAACGGGCACTGTATTAGTCATTAAAAAAACTTCAACGCAGATAATATATTTTCAGCTCACCTACACCAAGGCAATAGATCACTTGTCTGACACCATACTGAGTATATCACAATCTAATTTAAAATTATAAACAGGCTGCAGCCTTTTTAAGGAGTTGGTGAACAAGGCTGCAAATGCATCACATATGTGCTCTCATTTGGTGGCTTTTGCTCTCTGTTAAGTGCTCACAAAGGAAACAGAAAACTGCTTGCGCTCACAGGACCTTGATTGTTCTGATAGCTAGCACATTGACAAGCCCACGCTCTGTACAGTGTACACTACCGGTCAAAGATTTGGGGTCACTTGGAAATTTCCATTGTACTCCATTATAGACAGAATACCAGCTAAGATCAGTTGCATTGTTTTTTTTAACTAGGGCAACAGTTTTCAGATTACATGTGCTTATATAATTGCAAAAGAGTTCTCCAATGTTTTCTCGGTTTTTAAATAAAAAAAATCATATTAGTAAACAGAATGTGCCGTAGGAACATTGGATGAATGGTTGCTGATGATGGGCAATGTAGATATTACATTAAAGATCAGCCACCCACTCAGATCAGCTGGTATTCTGTCTATAATGGAGTGGAATGGAAATGTGTAAGTGCTTTGACCAGTAGTGTATATAAGGTTAAAACCAGGTTAAAAGTGGTTAAAGTGGGAGATGTTCCACTCAATGTACCCACAACATAGAAAGAGAGAGGAGAGGAGAGGTGAGAGAGAGAGAGATAGAGAGAGAGAGAGAGAGAGAGAGAGAGAGAGAGAGAGAGAGAGAGAGAGAGACACACAACTTGACTATATTGGCAAAGTGCTTTGACACCTACCTCACCCTCCTCTGTACTGCTGAGGGCCCCTAAAAATAGGTATGGAGCAGTGAACAAATAGATCTTAGCTGATATACTGCATTAGTGATTTAATGTATTTAACCATTTAATTAAATGCAAAATGATGATAATAGTTGGAACACACAAATCATTTTGGCTTATTATTCATTAAAGGTCTTGACTTTATCTGTTGAAATCCAACTTATGTTTTAAGTAAAACATATTCTAATAAACAAGTTGATTCAAGATACATAATCACATACACATAATTATGTGAATAACATCATGCAAACTATTTATTACAGGTTAGAAGTAGAGTATGTGATTTTCTTTATGGCCAAATCAACTTAAACTATTGTTTGGTCAATAAAACTGACTTAACACTTTTCTTTCTGAGAGATCACTGGGTCTGGAAAATCAATCACACTTTTAGGGAAGTAGGGAAGCAAAGAGAAAAAGTGAACCTAAGATCAAGAGAGACTTAAAGAGAAAAAAAAACAGACTTTCACCACAAACAGTCCTTCAAGACTTGGCAACTTTCCCCAAGGGCGCTCTGCATTATCCACAAACTCTTTGACCAACTAATTAAAGATGGCAGGAGTGCGATTAGTGTGTGCTCTAAGCCTAACAAAACCTACAACTACAATGTCATCAGGGGAAAAAGAGGTGAAATTCACAGTGGGATCAATATTAAAACAGATAGGATGTGTGTAAACTCTTACTATAATCGTGTGCGCCAGATCACATCTTTCTAGACAAGATGTGCATTTTAGGATAGTTGTCACTGCTCAAGTGCCCAAGTGAAAAGAGAAAGTCTAACTGTCAATTTTTTAACTGTTTGTTTACAACCTTATACTGACTAAAAGCCAGCAGCAGCTAAAGGACTTCCAGCCACTGCTGTTAACCTGTATAAAAGTCTTGTTTTACGGTTGGTGGGGATTTATATTTTGGGTACCAAAATTCCAATTAAATATTATACAGATAAGGTCATCAATGACTTTAAAAGCTTATCAGACACTCCACCACACAGTGGTGTATAACGCTATGAGGAAGGATTTTATACCTCTGGAAAATATGCTGTTTATGCTACAAAGTAATCTGACCAGGAATGTGTGCATATATTGCATATATATTTATTTTGCCTATGCAGAATGTTGCCCTGTGTTTTTTGTTGTTGCTGGAGCTGCATCTGCACCATAGAGACTCCAGAAAGTTAGTTATTGCAGCCAAGTTATAGACTAGCACATAACCCCTTGTAAAACGGCAAATGTTTACATGTATATGTATTAAACAAACAAGATAACCGGTTAATTAACGATAATGTGCTGGAAGGCAGATTTTGTTATTTGTAGTCATTGCCAGGCTAGCTGTTTCCCTTTGTTTCCAGTTTTTTTGCTAAGCTAAGCCAACCGGTTGCTGGCTGTTATCTTATATTTAAACCACAAACAGACATGAGAGTGTTATTAATCTTCTCATCTAACTCCCTGCCAGAAAGCAAATAAGCATAATTCTCAAAATGTCAAACTGTTCCTTTAAATGAATAAGGACGCTCTATTTTTCACACATTTTTGTAGTCAATCTAAACCTGGCATGGTTAGCGTTATGTTCTTGCAGTGTATTCAAATATGTGCACAGATATAAAGTAGACTGGACATCAGTTTTCTCTGCTATACTGTAATATACCAGAAAATCATAGAGTAACTGGCATACACAATGACGCAAAGTGCAGTGACACAGCTAATAGAAACCCTTGCATGACGGTGACTGGTGTTTAACCTTGTAGTAATGTTTGAATTAATTGTGACAGGCAGAACACAACGCCTCGACAACCAAAGTAAAGTCACACATGTGTTGGCACTAAACAGCAGCCTGAGGTCCAACTTTCTCCACTGGTGGCTTTGACAGGGTCTCAGGTTGCATGGTGACAGAAGCTGCTCAGTGAAAACACCAGCATGCATGTGACAAGCGTGGGAGGAAGGGATAGGGGGAGACAGCAATAGATAAGAAGGGGTAAAAAACCTGGATATAGACATAGAGACACACAGGAAGAAAGCATCACAAAAACTTGATCACAGACATGTGGGAACAGAGGAAGTGGGAGTGATGGAAGAGTTGGTGCAAGGGGCAGAAGAAGAAAAAGTAGACTGTCAAAGTGTTACTAGTGAAGTTTGCCGCATCCATCTATTTCCTGACCTCATGCAGGTCGTTACGTCAGCACGGCTTTATATAGACTGCATGGAAAGCCATCATTACTGACTATTTACATGCATAAAAGTTCCTTTTACAACCCTGATTAGGCACTGGACTGACAGCCAGAAAAGTAAGCAGCCAATTCTTTTCCACATAAACAGCGCTGCTGAAAGAAAGAGCCACATACAGTTCAACGTATCTGATATTCTTGACAGATCCAATTAAAGTGCAAAGGAAACCTGGGATTTCTCTGTTTGGTCTGAGCTCCTCATCACTGAATTGACTGGGTGATAATATACATTCTCTGTGGTACCACTTATTGAAAGAGATCTTGACATTGTCAGCTGTGTTATTTAAATAGAGTGCATCTTCTTTCCCATAAAAAAACACATTGAGGATGGGGATTTTTTTCTGTCAAAAACATACCGGTAATGATGTTGTTTAGATGTGGCCATGTGTTTCATAAGGGGATTTTTCCGGCCACAGAAGAATGGAAGGAAATGTTCTCACTGGGAAACGCATGGTCTTGTGTAAAGAGCTAGTTAGACTATGAACACATACAGTTTAAAAAGAAAAAATGAAAAATTAATTTTAATAAAAACAACATTCTTGGAAAAGGATTGAAGTGACTCACAATGACAGTATATCATGCATGCCTTAAAGTAAACTATATTCAGCAATGCTAGCACAGGTGACACAGTAAGAATATTAGAATTTTAATATAAGTGTCTCTGTTTATGTATTTATTTTCTCAAAAGCTGAGTTTGCATTTCAATGTTACTGTATTCTCTATAGAATAGATGTTTTTTTGGTACTTACTAAAATACAGAGAACAGAAAACTGATTTAAAGCAAGCATCACATGTCTGATTAGACTTATAATCTTTTATATAATTTCTATTTTTGTTCAGATAAAAATAGAAAAGCAAAGCAACACTTTGGCTTTTTTTTGTTAAAGCAAGACAATATTACTTTTGAAAGAAAAAGTAACACATTCTTTTTCATACAAATGAAAAGTTAAACTAATGAGCAAAAAACTGTTTTACTACAGCCTTAATTAGGCTGGTATGACCAGTAGCTTATGGTGGCTAAACTTGTGAAACTAAAACATTTTATAGTATTAACCTCTATTCCATTATTTTCAAGAATGTCTAAGAATGATAAATTATGATATTAAATGTAGAAAACTTCAGTAAGTGGGCCAAGATGTACATCTTTGATAATTTTTTCTTTCTATCTATCTATCTATCTATCTATCTATCTATCTATCTATCTATCTATCTATCTATCACACACACACACACACACACACACACACACACACACACACACACACACACACACACACACACACACACACACACACACACACACACACACACACACACACACACACACACACACACACACACACACACACACACACACACACACACACACACACACACAGAGCACCTTGGTCCCCCAGACAGTGCTATTGAAGTCTTTAATCAAGACTAATGTGGAATGTCCCATACGGCTACCATTAATCATTTGAAGCTGGCCAACTGTGCCATTGATCAATGTTATACATCAAAACAGCTGCTGCTGGCACAAGTCTGCATGTCTATCCAGCTCTGGTTGCACTGCACAACACGCCAAGCCTTACATATTGTACATGACATGGCCATTTCTATTGCCCTTATGTTACAAAAACTACAAAAACATGACAAGAGTAATGAGAAAACTTTTGAAAAATGTTCTTCTTTTTAAAAGTTAAGCTACCAATTTGAAATGAACTAGCATGTGGTACAAAATCCTGTACCAACACTTTTGGTGATAACTTGTAAAACTGTCACAATATTTTCGGGGGCTGTGTGAAATACAGTCCACTCACTGCCCATCTTATATTTTACAGTGACCGGCAAGGACACAAAAGAAGTCGTCTTTACCAACCAGAAGAATCAGATCAAATCCAAGCTTATGTGTTTATTTAAAAGCTGTACAAAAACAAAGAGACTTTGACTCTCTTAAACACACGTCTTGCTGCATGCTACCTAGGGAAACACTCCCCTCACACACACGCAGTAGACCCCCACTGATTTCTCTCCTCAGTAGATCTGTACTGGTCTTGCTGTTGCCAAGTTTTTCTGGGACAGAGCCAAGCGGTTATCAAACAGCAGTTTATTAATTGGATCTGGTAGCGTGTTGATATTGGTGAGGACTGAGATCATTTCACACTGGCCTTGGAGCAGGTGTGGTCTGCAGCGGTGCCAAATGAGCAAACTGCACAGACTCAGCAGATTCAAGCAAAAAAGGATGAAAAAACCTTCCTTTACTCAGCACAAAGAGGCACCACTTACTAAAATCTTGAGGTCTTTGCATTCAAAGCTACCACAACGTAATGGTTATTTGTTCCTTTTCCTTGATTCTGCAATTAATTTTCACTTCTAAACCTTCCATGTTTTCCTCCTTAAGTAGCATCAAAGTTAACTTACTTCCATGCTGTATTGTTTTAATGTTGCTCACCTGATTCATCAAAGAAATACCATGCTTACACTAGAATTAAGTACTCAAACAGTAGATTCTCTTTTGGACCATTACATTAAATTGAAGAGGTGTTGATGATGTGGATGATTGGAGGATGTGCATGATTTTATCATTTTTCCTTTTAATGTCCTTTCAGAAATTTCATGATCTGGCCTAGAACTGAACACTGCTTTGCTATTCAAATGCCTTTTATTCATGCCAAGCAATTGTCAAAAGTCAAGCATATCTCAGCAACACCAGAGTGGTTCAACTACTGTAACAATACTTGGACAGCGTGAAGTGCATATGTTGAATGTATGAAAAATACATATCTGAGCAGAAGTGACTGTTGCCAGCTTGGAAAACATGACTGTAAATTATTCAGAAAATTGTCAAGGCATAGCTAGCTTGTTTGCATTTTCCTTTTATGCGCCCTCATATTTCTTTCTGCCCCAGACTGAATGTTCACAGTCTCGACAAAACTGAACCACGTAGAGGTCAGAGAACACCTGCTCTGAGTTGGCTGAACTGGTGACGCGATATCAGAGGACACATCTGGCCTGACAAACAGACTGGCCGGATGGGAATGGCAGCATGCTACCGGGCCTCAGGATGGTGACGGATGACTCACAGCTGATGCTGAGATCACTAGAGGTCAAATGGAGAGCGGGGAATGGAAGGTTCAGTCGGGACAGAGGTTTTTATGGCATTTCTAGAAAAGGACAATATATTTATAGAATTATTTTTTAGTTTGTTTGACAAGAAATTTGGAATGTGCTAGAGTGGCATGGCAGGGTACCTCAAGCTTTTGGTAAGGCGGTGGGAGGGGTTTTAATGAAGTTATTATCAGCTAAAATAATAGACAACTTATTGAAATAGCTTTTTTACATTTTTCTAATAGTGGTTTCAGATTTGCAATATTTTAGAGTTGTTAGCTGTTATATGTTGGATGAAAAAGAAAGAAAGAAATCAGTAATTTCCCTTCTAGAAGTCAACAACGTTCATTTTCATTTCCCAACTCCCACTAAGGGAGCAGCCAGAAAATCTCAGTAGTCCAATTTGTGTTTGTTCTTCATTTATTAGTGATAGAGGTCTGACCAGTAATGAACCAAGTCCATTGTTCCAGTGTCAATATCTGTATTCTAAAGCAGCAGGGTAAAATGTTTTCCACCCTCTCTAAATAAGAAACTTCAGCAGGAACGAGTCCAGAGACAGTGATGCCATCATTCTTGTATGATTTTAAATGTCCCTAGATATGTAACCTGGCACTATTTATTCTGGCTTTACAGCAATTGTTCATCTTTATATGAAAGATTTGTGTGTGAGAATGTTTGTGCATCTACATATTTATGAACTCCAAATGATTCCCACCCCTTGTTTCACAGTTCACTGTTATTTTCTGCAGTCTGGAAGGGAGTGGAGTGATGAGAGGAAAGGGAAAGCAAAGCAGAGGAGAACAAGCAGGTCCTTAGAGCTCTCATCTTCCTTATTCTTTACTAGCTTTCATCTCTTGGCCCTTCAGAGACACTGAACCATAAAAGAGTCCAATCACTAGGGGACATATTTTTTTTTCTCCCTCCTTAAATACAAAATATTGTAGTCCAGACCCATACACCTTATCCTCCTCTTGCATATAACTTCAGCCAGCCATAGCTGTGAGTGTGGGTTTATCTATTGGGTCTGTGTTTGATTCACATAAGAAATATCTAGTTTCCTCTGTCCTGGTGGTGCTAGTATGGAAAGAGAACTTAAACAAATCAGAGGAAAACTCACTCATTTTTTTCCAGCAACAGGATCAGCTGTTCACCTTCTGCACGTACCATCAGCTGGAGTGACGGGGGATAACTCTGAAACACAAAAAGATGACGAGAGTGTTAAGGTGGCGCCCGGATCTTACCCATCCTGCCTGTGGATCAGTATTTATGTGAAGCTTCACCTTTTAGTTTGACACACAGGCTGTATACAAGGCAGGATGTGGCAAGGCACAATAGTGCTAGAGGAACAGGAAGAAAGCTTCCACATCCTACACTTCCCAAGTCTGTGCACGACCCAAAAGTAGGTACATTGGACTAGTTTTAATTTAACCAAGCTTCAAACTTCAGTTTACTATTCATGTTGTCTAAGTAAGTAAATTATAATTGTTACGATTTTCATGAAAGTCCCATTTTCATTGCTATACTGTATATGGTCGACATTTCTTCAATAGCCAATCAATGTTTTTAATGATGAATGTATGTATCTATGTAGTAGCTTCCACCATTCAAACTGCCTACCTATACATGAGTGATTCACAGGAAGCAATGCAAATATGCATGTTCATTTTAACTAATTGAAAGCAGCCTCATTGATTATGGTTTACTCTCTTTACACCGCATCATCAGTGCTTTACTTTAAAACTGCCAAAACATGGGGTGGCTGTTATTGTAGAGAAGCTACAGGAAACGTAATGCATTTGTCATTACAGATAGCCCTAACTGCGATTGTTCATCAAAGATGCTTTTACTGTAGTTTTGATAGATCAAATTTAAATTTTTGCAAGAGGAGCAGCAGGTACAGTGAGCTGTTACATGAAGAGTTTCAGATGACAGTCTGCACACCTTCAAATCCTCAGCAAGGTGACCATATTTACGGTGCCCTGCTGTTATGTGGAAAACTACTTATGCTGTGCTCAGCATGAAATCAGATTACGGTTGCTAATGAAATGATGGAAAAAAGCTGATAAAATTGCACTTTTCTGTTGTAAATTGTTGGTACCGAAGAGGACTTTATCTGCAAAAATTATGCTAAATACTGGATATGGACAGCACTTCTTACATAACCTAGAACATTAATCCAGTATTCATTAGGCATGTCAATGTTGTTGTGAAGTTTCTTTGGCAGAAAAACTGTATTTCGGTGCAGGAGCATCTGTAATGACCATACTATGTGAATATTTCAATGTTACTGATATATGGCTGAAAGAACCAATGACATGAAGGTGATGTAGGAGATTTCCCTCACAGGGCTCTATTGTAACTGTCAAAGCTCACAAAGTGAAGCGCATGGCGCAGGTGCGTTTAGGGCTTGTCCAAATCCAATCTTTTACTAGTTTGACGGTGGAAAAAGGGTCCGTGCTCCTCGCTCATGGTTCAAAATGGTTGCACTTAGTGTCTTCATTAACTCATAGGTGTGTTTTGGGCGTAACATGCAATAAATCAATCAGGGTGTCATCTTTCATTCTCTTTAAATGCATAGCGCATTTGCACCTTGGTGAATTGCTTTTATGATAGCGGATTTGCACCATAATATTTTTATTTGTAATCTTTTGCATGTGTGTGCTGCTGTGCTTCCCTGGGTGAGTGTAACAAGCATAGTGTGTTCGCGCTGTGCACGAGCCTAGGCGCATTTTACTAATGCGCTGTTAAAATAACAATGAAAACCTGCGTTACTGACTTTAGACCAGGTTTTTGTTGGTCAATGGCGCAATCACTTTCTGCTGCAGCAAGATAGCAATAGGCAAAGAGTTCACCTGAACACACCAAGGCCAGCACGCCCATGGGTGCAAAGATGGCGCAGGTGCATTTGCTATTTAAACGATGTGGGTACTGGATGGGAAATTAACAACTGCGTCTTAAAATAGCAAAGAGTTGCATCAGGCTCTGTGCCGTGCTGCGCCGGGTGCAAGATAGGACCCACAATGTTATATGTCAGTTTGAGATTTAATCCTAAATCAATCAACAAAACAGCTCTAAGATGATTTAATGCTTTACAGAAAACAGTTAGTTATGAGAGTGAAGAAGTGCCCTTGCAGCAGGACAGCTGCAAAGTATATTCATGCCTGAGGCCCCAGACCATTCAGCATGAAAGAAAGGATTCATGTATCCTAGCTAGCAGAGAGACAAAAATTGCCAGACATGGGCGTAGTGAGGAACAAACATAGATTTTTGTAACATCACTTGATATTTCAGACGTACTCTGTCCTCCTTCACATCGACATTTCTCAGGTCTGCTGACCGATGCCTGCAGGCTAATTCTTTGCCAGTTGTTCTGCAGCTCTGTTGGAGAGTCAGTGTGTCTGCAAGTATGTGTGTGTGGGTGTGTGTGTGGGTGTGTGTGTGTGTGTGTGTGTGTGTGTGTGTGTGTGTGTGAGAGTCACTGTTAGTAATGACTCTGCAATACTTTACGACTGCCTCATAACCTTCTATTGGCACGAGGAGCAGCTATATCAATCCGGGGAGATTTAAGTCTTAGTGCAATCTCTGCTAAGACAATCACAAGCTGCCCCAGAAGTCAGTTTAATTTGGAAAGGGTCAGTTTGTAGATAGCCTTCTGTAAAACCACTGCATCTCCTCAACAAAAATATTTTACATCAGTAGTAGCTGGTGTAGTTGAAAATGTGATGCATAATTAATTCCATACAGCTAAAATTATCATTTCCCTTTATGCCAATGTGACGTGTGTTACAATTCATGTAATTAACTTCACTGCCCCTCTCTACTGACTGACTGAGAGCGGAGCATAAGGCTGGAAAAAAACTCTCTCAGACGGTGACTACCCCACACCATCAAAAAATGTTTGATTGCTCAGGGACCACGCATTTCCCTCCTCTGTAAAGGTTTCCTTAAGTTGTGGTGGGAGATGCCAAATTTACTTTTTTACAGCTGTACTACCATGAGTATAACAGACTGATTTTCCCTGCATGAGAACACAAGCCTAGAGAGTCCAGTGAAGGCTGGTTTGACTGTACATACAGAATGTATGTATGCATTTTTTAATCTAGCATTCCACTTCATTATAGTTAGAATACCAGCTTATTTGAGTGGGTGGCGGATCTTTAATGAAATATCTACATTGCCCATTATCAGCAACCATTCATCCAATGTTCCAAAGACACAATCTGTTTACTAATCTGATATCATTTTAAAAAACTATCTGAGAAAACACTGGAGAACCCTTTTGCAATTATGTAAGCAAATAACGCAATCTGAAAACTGCTGTCCTGGTTAAAAAAAACAATGCAACTGATCTCAGCTGGTATTCTGTCTATAATGGAGTACAATGGAAATTTCTAAGTGACCTCAAACTTTTGACCGGTAGTGTATGTCTTATGGTGCAGGGAAGAAATGACAAAATCTACAAGGTGTTATAAGGCTGCTTAAAGCTGTCAAACCTTTCTCACAGATTCAGGTTTGTGCACTGCTGACTAGTAAAACTGTTGAGGAAGGAATAATTTTACAGTTGCGTTCACTGTAAAATGGGGTGAACGCAGATTCAACAAACAAAGGAGAGGGAGCTAGCAAGGAGAGAAACCACAACAGGGAACCGACAAAGGATAAACAGAGCAAAGGAAGTGACTTTCTACTAAAGAAAATCAAGCAAGTGAGGAAAGAGGCAACAGGGGGAGAAGTCATATACTGTGGTTGTGTCTAACAAAAAGCCAGACATCTGTACTTGGCTGAGCCCTTGAAAGCACATTGGCATCAGCTAGACTGGCGTCTGAGCAAGCTAATTAGCATTAAGCTAGTGCTGCTTGGTGGCCTTGTGAGTATTTACCCCAGCCGTGAGCTGCGAGAAAGGTCTGCGCTCGTTGCCCTTCAGCAGCAGAGGTACCGTGGTCTCATAGCGTTCTGGTTCGGTTGCTTCCCCTCGCTGTTTAGCCTTGTCTGGACAACTCCCTGTAGAAAGAACGTCAGAACAGATATAAAACATCAAACAACAAACAGACAACACTAGAACAGGTGCTTATACTGTAGATTTTGTTAAACTGGCATGCAGACAAAGGGGTCAGCGATAGAGGTTAAAACTGCTTTGTAATATCCTCAACAGCCTAATTCAAGCATTGCATAAAAAAGCACTGCAACAGCAAGGAAGCCTCAGCCACATAGAACAGCTTTACTAAGGGCCGCGCTGTTGAGAAAGCGTAAAAGCTCCCTCTTGATCCTGTGAGGAAATGTGATGTCCCCCAAAGGACCTCTGAAATCGGACCAGTGCCACAGACAGAGCATCAATAAAAGATGCTCTCCCACAGTTTATGAGGAACTCAGCCTGTACTGATATCTCCAGATTGGAATGGAGTTTTAAAAAAAAAAAATACTGGCAGGATGAAATTGTCCTTTCCACTTCTTATTCATCTTTTCCTCTTCCACTTGATATAAAGTCAGAGAGTAGCACTGTACTAGCACTGCTTTTCTTTTTTAACTTTTTTCTGTAACATATAATTTTACCTTTTATAAACTTCTATTGAAGTGAAATTAACAACGTTAGAAGCCAATTATGCTACTTAGCGATTAAAAGACTGCTAATTTGGGAGGCAAACAAAATGGGATCTATAGAAGAGGATGAAATATAATAAACCGGATGTGTGGATTCAAGCAGAATGAAATCAGTCACAATTCCCTCTGCTCTCTCAGTGTGTCTCTCGTGTCTCCTCCATCTTCTCACACAGACAACAGAGGCTGTCCCTGCAGCCTTACTGAGCATGTCTGAATTGGAGCATGCCCAGCAGCTTCCTGTGAAGCCCAATAAATGTTACAAACCCAGAGAGGAGCTGTAGAGATGAAGTACAGAGGGAGTGTTAAAGGGGAGTGGAGAGGTTGTTTGAGGTTTTACACTCCTGCTATCACCAAAGGAAGACTGAGAGAGTGTGACGTGTCTCTAGTTACTGTATGTCTTAGGTCTAAGCCTATTCCTTAATACCTTGAGATATGCACGTAAAGCATTGGTTTGTCTGCATTGCATGTGTAGAGTCACGCAGAGTACAACAAGAGTTCAGTAGCACACTGAGCAGCGATACATATTTTGTTTACTCTTCCTCCCTCTCTCCTCCCGGCTGGAGATGTCTTCTTTTTAAGCGCTCTGTCTCTTAAAAGTCTGATGTTTCTTTTCTTTGAAGACGCAATTCAGAGACTCATGCGCCACCACAACTGCATTTCTTACAACTTCAAACAGTCTGTGACAGCAGCTGCCCTCTGCTCTCAGTGTGGCCCAGAATCTCCATTTATCCATAGTGCGTAATAAGCTAACAAGGGAATAAAAAGGGACCTCCTATATTTAATGGGGTATTTAAACATGTGCCAATAGTAGTTTGTTGATTGTAGTGGTGCACGAAAACCATGTTAGACAGACGGAGCAGCATGACCGAGACCACAGGCTCCTGCTAGAGTGCCAATAAAAAGGAGCTATAAAGGGAAAGTCAAGCAGACATCTTGTTAATAAATGTCTAATGTCCCTCATAATTAATTTCAATCTCTCAAATACGGAATGTGTTTGTGTTATTTAATTAAACTACCAATGCAGAGAGGAACCTAAAGCTGTGGTATGCTAACAAAGAATTGGTTTGTAGAACATCAGATCACATCAGAGGGCAAAGTGTTTATTGTTGCTCTGAATATCATATTTTCAGGCGAAAAGCCTGCCACCATACAGAACGAGACACAATGAATTGCACACTTTTGAACAATCTATCCTCAAAGGCATTCATGGTGTTGCACTTGTCTGTTCCTGTGAAAAGCAGTGGAACTAGTCATGTGAAAATACAAAGGTGAGCTTAAAAGAAAAAGGTCAAATTGTGCTTACTTTCTCACTTTTGCATAGTTGCAGCGTAAAGCTGGCACGCTTGTCAGATTGTTGGTTTTCAAACATTGTGTGAATGAATGTGCATATACACAGTGTGTGGAAAAGAGCAGCATAATGTATATGACGTTGTCAAGGTTGTTGGGTGTAGGCCTCAGTACAAGCTGGATGATAATTAAAGTTTCCGTCATTGCTCCCCAAAAAGAAGCATTCCCTTCAAACAGCAAAGAAATATTACATTTATGATCATTCTCATGGGTTATATCCTCTTTAGAAACCTTTGAAATTCAAACTAAAACTGGTTTAATCCCATATGTTTTCTAGAGAGTATCTTGATTGCTAAGCCAACCACAGTTGTATCCCCGTATTGGACACAAGGGAAAATCAGCTGTGGGTCATAAAGCTAAAAAAAAAAATACAACTCTGTTTGCCAACCACAAACATAGTTCCCCCAATCTCTTTTTAAATAGCCTCAACAACCAGATCTCTTTAAAAGCTAACTCCATTTTGATGATCTAACATGGGTGATTCCTTTCTGCTATTTTAGGATTCCACCTCAAGCATTAACTGTATAACTATCTGGTAGGGAATGCAAATTCAAACAGTGGTGGATGTCAACTTTACTTAGCAGGGAAGTTACACAGCCAATAATATAAACAACTGTCATAGAGAATACAGGATTAAAGCATTTGGTCAAAGTGCTTGAGTCCACTATAATGTGCCTTCATATGTGCATAACCTGTTCTCATTTACAACTTGTCACATACACACTTGGCGTCACGGTCAAATGGCACATTTTAATCAGTCCGTTGGGTGTGCCTTGTATAAATGAGCGCAAGCTGCAGATTAGAAATTATCAACAGGTCAGTAATATGATGGAGCATTACTAATTATTATATGTATATTATTATTATATACATGTGTATATATATATATATATATATATGTGTGTATGTATATATATATATATACACACATATACATATATACATGTATATACACACACACATATATATATATACACACACACACACACACATATATGCAGATATATATATATACACACATATATATATATATATATATATATATATATATATATATATATATATATATATATATATATATCTGCATTACCTTGAGTTTATACCCTACTTTTAATTTACACCCAATACTGTCTCTGCTCTCTCAACAATGTTATCACAGAGTCCCTTTCTTCAGATGAACAAGAGAATAAACAATGTAACAAAGGTTAAACGATGTGGATGAAGGACGTGGTAATCTAAGGCAAGGTGTTTAGGGAGTACAAGAGACAGCAAACATCACAGTGGGACTTTAGCCACCTTCTGCAATCCGATTAGCCTAAAATAACATTTGCAAACAAACTATGTACTACATTCTGTGTATTTCATGGAAAAGAAAAACATTTACACCTTACATGTTTATACATTTCTTAGCATAGGAGCACAGCATCAAAACAATTTTGGAAACAGCAGTTGTACAATATTGTACAATATCATATTATCAAAAAGCTCCAGAACAGCTACTAAATGGACCTTGTGAGTGAGATTATTTTGTCAACTGCTAATTCCAAAATCAAGATTTTACTATTACACTAAACTTTTTAGCCAACACGGACGAGAAGTCTTCAAGTGAAAAAAGAAAGAAATCCAAACACAACAACAACTACAATTCCATGACAACTGTGCAAACTCCATCTGCTGATGAGGATTATGCAATATGATTAAAAGCTCAAGAACAGCTACTTAATGGACACTGTGGTAAAGAAATATTCACATTTAAGAAGCCAGAACAACTGAATTTTGTGGCATTTTGGCTTTATCAAAATTGATGCAGATTAATTTTCTGTTAATCAACTAATTGTTTAATTAGCTAATCATTTCAGCTCTAATGTGAACACATTCTTCATTTATTACCTATAGTATTTCATCTTGGCTGCTGACACTTGAAAATAGAAGGACAGGAGTGGGTGAAAAGTAGAGAGATAGAGGAGACTATAGGAGAAATGGTTGCTTTTAATCACACAGGCCTGGTCTCAATAGCATACAGGTTAGATAAAACATAAAAACGAGAAACACCACTGGGCCCCAAAGACGTGATTTTCCAGATATTTTCAATGAACAGACCTTTAACTGGAGCGCATCAAAAATAAAAACTCTTATTGGTTTGAAAATGGCAAAGATTTAATGTTCAATACCTGCACGGCAGCTACAAAACCAGACCTCTAATCAAACCCCTGTGATGTGTCCTCAAAAGGTGAATTTTGACCAACAGTGACTCACTGGAGGAGCATCTTTCAGCAAAGAAAAGATGAAGGTACCCTGATAATACACAAGGACAGATGTCTTTAAAAATGCTGACAAGTAACACAGCAGTGGTGAGTTCAACTGTTGCAATTGGATTCAATGGAAATCTGGCTCTAACCCAGAATTATTTCTGGGAATGCCTATTACTGTATTGATCATACAAATTGATCATAAAATAGCCCCATATTGAGCCAAGCTGAAACCACTGCGTGGATATGAGATTTTATTTTTAATTATCAGTGTGGACAGGTTTGTTCTTTCTTTCAAGGCTTTTTTTAATTTCTATTATATTCACAAATACATGAAATACATTTGCTGGTTAAATACTTTTTTTTTTAAATAGGAACGCCTTAGAAAACAATAGTCCTGCAATGTTTGTGTGTGAGTGTGAATGCGTGAATAACAGGGAAATTGTAAAGTGTTTTGGATGAAAATGGTATATAAATGAAATATTATGTTTGTTCTCCCAAAATGTCAAACTATTCCTTTAAGTAAATTCAAAGGTATTTATATTTGACTGGCTTTCAAAATGAAATTAAGAGCAGTATTACTAGGCAACAAAAAGGGTCTATTAGTTATTAGTACACTATTAAATATCTATAGGTCCAATGGCATATTTTATACAACTAGTGAACATACTAGACCAGGCTCGTCTACACATTAGACCCAGTTACAGGGGTTACACACATGAGAGGAATCTGAGAGAGGGGAATAAAAGGAAATTAATTACAAGAGTGGGTGCTCTGTTTCAGTATTGTCTTTGGTGTTTTCTAACTTCTGCATCACACACTCCAGGTTCATCATTTTCTTAAACAAGAAATCTGAGAATTAAAAATGCTAAAATGTTTTCATCTTTTAAGGTCAACGTGGAACAAAAAAAGCTTGACAAACACTTTGATGGAGCTTCCTTTACACATCCAATTACTGATTCTTGATGAAAAAAAACACTGACCTAAATACAGCAACGGATGCTACACCTACGTTGTGCCCACGGAAATAAAGGGCCCTTAACAAAGAGAATGGTGAATAAAGCCGCTTTGTAACACAATACAGCTCATGCCTATCTTAATAGTAGGGCTGCACAATTAATCGAATTTTAATCATGATCACGATTGTGGCTTCCCATGATCAAATCTGCGTAATCAAGCGATATTTTAAATGCGTCATCATTATGTTCATAGAAGGCTCCGGTTTTTTGCAAAGCCAATCTACCGCTCCGTAAACCACTGTCTAGTCATGTGCCAATCAGAATTGTTCCCTGCACCGCACAGCTTAGTTTCTAGATGTAGACAGTCACAGAAGACAAAGTAACGTGAGGAAACTTCCACAACAGATAGCAGTCGGTTATACGTTGTTTTACCAGTTTACCAGTAAACGCAACATTTTGTCCCGTCTGTGTTGTTTTTCAGACAACAGCAGTGACCAGTGCTAGTTAGTGTCTGTTAGCTCACAGGGCTCTAGGGAGTGACTAACATTGTTCCTAGGTTGCAATGGTGCACCTAATGTCCTCGCATCCGCTGCCTCTCCACCAACAAAGCAATGTTGTTTATATCGATATGGTTTAATTTGCGTTACATGACTAATTTCTTCTAAAGCCGTGCCTGTGTTTGGATCTCTCCTCTTACCCTCCATGCAGCCCCACTGATGTTAAGCATCAGAGGCAAACCTGTATTTGTACCAGTGTTTCCGCTGGTAACTCTGCTATTGCGGCGGCCACGGAAAAAAACACAGAGGAAGTTATTGAATGTAACTAACTTAAGTTTGTTGAGTAATAACGTGTGAGACGGAGCCTGCTGGACCTGGGCGAGGAATGTGACCCATGGCCAGAATATCATAGTTCATAAAAATGCAGCGCAGTGACAATATAGACGTTTCATCCACACAACATGTGTAACTCTGCTGAAAGGCATATATATATATATATATATATACACACACACACACACACACACACACACACACACACACACACACTGTATGTATCTCCTAGGTTATTTATTTCAGATAACTTTCATTTACATGTGTTGCAGCTGTATGTATGTAGGCTACAACATCCAACTTCAACATAAGAGGAATGTAGCACAATATGGATGTGAAAGCAGTTTTAAATAGCCTATGTGACAATAAAATTTGTCTTGGTTAAAATCAACAAACAATCACGATAATGACTTGTGATCTCAATATTGATCAAAATAATCGTGATTATCCTTTTGGCCATAATCATGCAGCCCTACTGTATAGTCATAGTCAAATATCATGTAATTACTCAAAACTAAACATTGATACCTGTAAGGTTGTCTTGGCATTTATTCACTCAGAGAAATAGAAAGATATCAACATAATCTTTTGGACTGTCTTAGGATCTTCCATATTACAGGTTGTTACTGTGAGTCTTGCCAAAGTGTAAAACTCAGCACTAAAATAAGGCCTTGGTTTCCTTTCATAATAAACACTCCTCCTTCCAGAACATCAAAGAGAGCCCTTTACAATTCCTCCTGTTAAAAGGTTTCCGACAAATCCTTTTTTGCAGTAAAAAAGACTCTGCTGCTGACACAGTTCATCTTTCATGATGATGTTCCGAGACTAATAAAAGAGATGCAAAAGTATACAGCATTGTTCAAAAGAATTAGTACAGCTGTAGCTCTCTGAAGTGCTAGCTACTTTGCTGCATATGAATTGATGTGATATATTTTATTAATCTGTTTTACAGAAATTCACACACACACACACACACAGACATGAATTATTGTTGTTGAGAGAGATGTGGGCGTGATTAGTGAGTCATTATCTGAATTGACAATGGCAGCCCCATCACTGCCAGATGGCACTCTGAACAGTTAAGGTTTAGTGCATTGCTCAAATAAACTAAAAGAAAAGACTCTTTTAGTTGACAAAATAAGTCAATTGAAATAAATGTATAGTCTTCCTTTTCTCCATTGAGAGCTTATGTTTTTTTCATCTCGAGGAGCATAATGAACTGGCTAGCGTTAACTGGCTACACTCTATTAGCTCGCCAGCAATAAAATGATTATGACAGTATATTCTAGGGCTGTGAAATTCATCAAATTTTGATCGCGATTTCGGCTACTAAGGATCACAAAAACAGTGTAATTGAGAATATCAATTATTTTGCACATTACGTTTTGTAAGTAAACTCCTATTTTGACTTGTGTGACGTTCTTAATGAGAAAAAATATGTTCAAAGGGGAACATTATTATGGGAAATTTTACAGTTTAAGTTGTTTTCACTGTTGATTTTGTTTGTAAAAGTCAATGAGTAATCATGAAAAATAATCATATTGACCAACATAATTGTGATTTTTTTTCAATAATCAAGCATCCCTAGTATATTTAACAAGACACTGACCAGAGCTGTAATTTCCAGGGACTAGAAATGTTCAAAGACTAACTCTGAAAGCTCTATTCAAACATGTTTTTACATTATTAGCAGATTTATTCAGAGATGATGGTAGAGGGAAAGATTATAAAATTGTTTCTGCCTCACTCCATGTCTACCATGTTTTTTTTTTTAGCTTTTAACTTCTTTTACAGTATGATAAACCCATATTACCATCCCAAGAGCCGCATGCCGCAAGTGTGGCTAAAAAAAATTCAAAAGTGTAAGTTAACTATGTTCACTTCCTTTCCTCTTACCAGTGCCTGGATCTCTCTACTCACAGGCCAGCAGAAGGTTTTTCTGCTGATAACAGACATTACATCCAAATACGGTTACTGTTTTTTTGCCTATTTCTCACCTTATTTTCTCCTCTTAGATTTGCTAATTTGTCTAAAGCAAAATCAAATAGATTCAGAAAGAAAAGAGGGGGTTTACAATTTGACTTCCACAACATTATGATTTTCTTATTGATGAAGCCCAAAGCCTTTTCGCAGGAGTGTTCCCTCATTGCCATATTTCAACAATCGCTCCCTCTAGCTACCCTGTGATGACACACTGAAGTAATTAACGCTGAAGTTGAGAAGGTGTTAATCCTGGATGTGTGGGAGCCCCCCCCCCAATCTATTCCAAACAGTACAGCCCATTATTGGCCTGATGGGGTAAGCTATGAGGTCAGCGGCTGACAGTGAAATAATGGTAATAGGAGACTTCCCAGGGTTAGTGAGATTTGCTTGGGGCTTGTGTGTCCCACTCCCATCCTGTGGGAGCAACAGTGGAAAAGCCAATTCCCTTCTTGTCCTGCACAGATTTGGGCATTATATCTCAGAGCTATGGTGACTTCAGCTTGGGGGATTTGGGGATTAACAGAAATGTATCACATGCTGGGTCACCTAGCAGCTATCTGTGGGGGAGACAGGGTTCCAACCAATATGAATTTTCAGCAATGGCAGTGGAATCTCTATGGATGGCAATATTGGTAAGTCGATTGGATAGTTCAGTTACTCAGTCAACCACTTTGGTCCTATCCCAACAATTATGGAATAGATTGCCACTAGTTTATGACCAAATGTCTACACAACTAGTGTTAATTAGCACATTTTAGCCTATTAACACACTGAATTAAGATGGTAAACATGGTAAACATTGTACTGGCTAAACATCAGCATGTTAACATTGTCATTGTGAACATGTGAGCATGCTCACATTAGCATTTAGCTCACAGAATCACTGTGCCAAGCAGCTTCACAGCGCTGCTGGCATGGCTCTGGGGACAAACTCTTGTTTCTGTCATTATATTTATCCAAAAAAATCTCTGATTATATTTTCGAAAATATTGTCGTTCAATGTGTACTAAATTTGCACAACACCCACAAACAGAAAAAGCATGCTGTATTTATCAGGTTTTTGCAAAACATGCAAGGAAGGACATTAATTCAAGAACAACACTAATACACACACACACAAACAAATGTAAAGGTCAAGAGGTCCAAAATTGCTATGAGCAAAGCACGACCAACCTCTGCCTCAGAGGACTTTTTATACAAAAGATGTTCATGTCATATAATACTCGCTTAAAACAGCCTCTATTCCCTGCATCAAAAGCTCTCACATGTGAAGGCTGATGGTTTAAGAACACGGCTGGACACCAATCAACGATGTCTCACACTAAATACAATGACACAGAGCAGAGGTGTGATGACCTTTCTGTTGAGACATGATTGATGTAGGACTACCTAGCGGTTCAGTCTGCTGTCCAACTGTGAGTCTCAAACCAGAATCATTTGTTGCATCAATTCACTTTCTTGCTCTATCCTTACTCTGATCCCAAAAAAAATAGGGCGCTATGTCAAAGAAGAAAAAACAAATAAGCAACCACTGCTCTAAAGGATTCATATGTTCATCAGCTCTTTTGTCTGAGCGAAAATACTCACCATTTCTTCTATTACACCTCTCATTCATTTTAAATGTGAGAACTGACTGCATGTGTGCACCTCTCGTAAATCCAATAGCTGCTTTTATTCTGCATTTAAGCAATCATATCAGCTTGCTGTTCACAGATATGTTGTGACAGCAGTGGCTTCATGTTACCTTCCTACCTTACATCTATTCATTATTCCTTTCTTCCTGTCTTCGCTCCACACAAAAAAGGAATATTTTTTCTGCATTTCAGAGAAAATTGTCTGTAAATGGATGAGAGGTAGGTGACTGCCTTCCCACCTATCTCTTTGTCTCTTTTGATTTTCTGAAGGATGATGCGGATCGAGGGGAAATGCATCTACCTTCATTTATCACACACACATGACTGACTTATTTCTGTCAAGGCCCTGCAGGTGGTGGTCTGCAGCTCTGTTGTCTGTCATCCAGAATTGTCACAGTTTCACAATACATCTCCAACATCTTCTTTTTTTTTTCCCTCTTTCTCATCTTCCCTGTCTCACTCATGACATCTGGAATAGCTCAAAGCAGCATTCCATGTGTACATGTTAGTTTCTCAGATTATCACACAGCAGTATGCATCTCTGAGTTGTGCATGACCCTGGTTTGTGTGTTGTTTGTTTTGTTGCCATCTCATAACATCGGCTTATCTACTGTATATCTGTGATCCCGTCATCCTTGGGCAAAGCTGCACGTGTTGAGCAGAAGGAAGCTAAATCACATTGATGGCTATAATGACCAATGATGCTTAACAGACGGAGATGTTTCTGACTGTGTCTGTTGTTCCCTCGTGGCCAGCAAATCAATGCCAGCCTGCTCTCAAAATGTCAGCAACAGGCACCTCGAGGGTTTGAAAGACCGACCAGGGTGAGGCTATTTCCTAAATGGCTTTAGCAGAAAGGGGTTGTTTTAACCTGAATGAGAGCCATACGTCAGTGTTCCTCCACAGACTGCAGGATGGGTGTGAGTTACATCCCATGAAACTGTGATGAAAGTTGGGCTATGCACCTGAGAGGCCAAAGGGAGTGTGTGTGAAGTTTCAGGATGCCCGAGTCAGGTGATATTTTCCTCTCCACCAGTTTCTTAGACAACACAGACATTCTAATCTTATTAATTAATTTGGTCTGATGCTGTGGTTTAGGTTTGACCAGATTTTTTTTTTGTGACTGTTATTGCCACTCTTCATTCTAACCCCAACCGGTCGTCAGACACCGCCTACCAAGACCCTGGGTCCGTCCGAGGTTTCTGCCTAAAATTAAGTTTTTCCTCGCCACTGTTGCACTGTTGCTTGCTCTGGAGGGAACTACTAGAACTGTTGGGTCCTTGTAAATTATGGAGTGTGGTCTAGACCTGCTCTATCTGTAAAGTGTCTCGAGATAACTCTTGTTATGAATTGATACTATAGATAAAATTGAATTGAATGATATCCTCAAATCTAATCCGGTTATTTGGTTCTCTCTAATTATTTATTGAGTTTCCTTTGCCAGAAAAAAAGATCAGACCCTCAGAAAACCAGTTGATATGCAGAGGAGAGACAAAGAGAGAGCAATTCATCAAGTCTGTTTATTTCTTGCCCTTATGACTTTTTTTCTTTTAGATTTTTTTAAACTAATGAGCAGACAGCCAATTTAACTACATACTGATCAAATGACTTTAACTTTATAGAATCTTTTATACATTGTTTTTCTAAAATGTAATTACACTAACCGTGTATACAGAGGTGGTTCTATTAATCCAGGTTCAAACAAAAATGTGTTACTATTATGAGAATCACTTAAGAAGCTGTCAGTCAACTTTCATCATTTTAAGTGTTCTTCCTGATCTTGAAAGGATTCAACATCAGATTGGTTTTGTTCCTGACACCGGGAGTTTCTGGCAATGGGAGATGGACAATATGACATCAGTAAAATGATGAGTCAAATGTTTTAAAGCTATTATAAATCTATTATCTGATGCCTCACTGACTTTAGTAACTGCTGACACAACACAGTTTTTGAAATTTATCCAGGTAGCCAGTTATAGCTGATTGTTGACAAACTCAGAAGTGTTCTGACAATTGAGGACTTAGGCCACGTCCACACATTTCAAAACTATCGCTTTTCCCCGTCTCCCCTGGCATCATTGAGGGGTGTGGCGATGACATCATTGATATGCAAGTATGCTGCTTCACCGTCCAAACAAAGACGCAAAGGCAAGGTTTGTTTACAGGATTCATTTGGACGTTCGGCCAAAACAATGTAAAACATTAAATAAAACGTTTCCGTGTGGCTGGCCCCTCAATGTCAATTGGCTCTGGTCTATATACAGGTAAAAGCCAGTAAATTAGAATATTTTGAAAAACTTGATTTATTTCAGTAATTGCATTCAAAAGGTGTAACTTGTACATTATATTTATTCATTGCACACAGACTGATGCATTCAAATGTTTATTTCATTTAATTTTGATGATTTGAAGTGGCAACAAATGAAAATCCAAAATTCCGTGTGTCACAAAATTAGAATATTACTTAAGGCTAATACAAAAAAGGGAGTTTTTAGAAATGTTGGCCAACTGAAAAGTAAGAAAATGAAAAATATGAGCATGTACAATACTCAATACTTGGTTGGAGCTCCTTTTGCCTCAATTACTGCATTAATGCGGTGTGGCATGGAGTCGATGAGTTTCTGGCACTGCTCAGGTGTTATGAGAGCCCAGGTTGCTCTGATAGTGGCCTTCAACTCTTCTGCGTTTTTGGGTCTGGCATTCTGCATCTTCCTTTTCACAATACCCCACAGATTTTCTATGGGGCTAAGGTCAGGGAGTTGGCTGGCCAATTTAGAACAGAAATACCATGGTCTGTAAACCAGGCACGGGTAGATTTTGCGCTGTGTGCAGGCGCCAAGTCCTGTTGGAACCTGAAATCTCCATCTCCATAGAGCAGGTCAGCAGCAGGAAGCATGAAGTGCTCTAAAACTTGCTGGTAGACGGCTGCGTTGACCCTGGATCTCAGGAAACAGAGTGGACCGACACCAGCAGATGACATGGCACCCCAAACCATCACTGATGGTGGAAACTTTACACTAGACTTCAGGCAACGTGGATCCTGTGCCTCTCCTGTCTTCCTCCAGACTCTGGGACCTCGATTTCCAAAGGAAATGCAAAATTTGCTTTCGTCAGAAAACATGACTTTGGACCACTCAGCAGCAGTCCAGCTCTTTTTCCTTAGCCCAGGTGAGACGCTTTTCGCGCTGTTTCTTGGTCAACAGTGGCTTGACACGAGGTATGCGGCAGTTGAAACCCATGTCTTTCAAGCGTCTCTTGGTGGTGGATCTTGAAGCACTGACTCCAGCAGCTGTCCACTCCTTGTGAATCTCCCCACATTTTTGAATGGGTTTTTCACAATCTTGACTAGGGCGAGGTGATCCCTATCGCTTGTACACTTTTTCTGACCACAGTTTTCCTTCCCTTTGCCTCTCTATTAATGTGTTTGGACACAGAGCTCTGAGAACAGCCAGCCTCTTCAGCAATAACCTTTTGTGTCTTTCCCTCCTTGTGCAATGTGTCGATGGTCGCCTTTTGGACAGCTGTCAAATCTGAAGTCTTCCCCATGTTTGTGTAGGCTTCAGAACTGGACTGAGAGACCATTTAAAGCCCTTTGCAGGTGTTTTGAGTTAATCAGCTGATTACTTTGTGGCACCAGGTGTCTTCAAAATGTAACCCTTACACAATATTCTAATTTTGTGACACACGGAATTTTGGATTTTCATTTGTTGCCACTTCAAATCATCAAAATTAAATGAAATAAACATTTGAATGCATCAGTCTGTGTGCAATGAATAAATATAATGTACAAGTTACACCTTTTGAATGCAATTACTGAAATAAATCAAGTTTTTCAAAATATTCTAATTTACTGGCTTTTACCTGTATTGCTGCCAGTTTTAAATTTTTTGGGAGTGCAGACTTTGGCTGAGAATCGGTTTCAATTAGCAGCACTCAACCTAGCTTTGAGCTAGTGTCAACTCATGGCATTGTCCCAAGTTTGGCTAATTCTGGCAGGCAATCATCACAAATTCGGCTAAAGTCAGGCAACTCATTGTAACTGATGTAGGCCACTGGCCACAAGTGGATATCTACCAGACACTTCACTGAGCTTTGTATTACTACCAGAAAACTTTTCCCCCTGCTGATTAATAAATGTATCTTTAACCTGTACTTTTACTATTTAATTCACTTTCTCAAAATTCTGCAACACCTTCTTCAAATGTAATGACAAAATGCATGATTTGTACTTTCATGGCCTTTTAGAACAACCCAGCCCTATTTCAATACTCACATAACCCCTTTAAAGACTATTTTGACTCACTCCATTCATTCATTCATTCATTCATTCATTCATACATACATGAGTTACCCTCTGAGTGAGAGCTGTAATGACCACACATTGAGATAATGTGAGTGGTAAACATCTCCTGAACTGCATCTTTCTATTTCTCTGCCAGCGTGGGTAATTTTCAATGAAGCTTTGCTATAATTTGTGTGTTACTATTAATGAGGCACCCACCGGCTTCAGGCTTTGTTTGCACAAAATTATAAACAAAGAGCATTCTGTGCATTTTTTTTTCTTCAAAAAATTGTGGTCTCACATTGCATTTAACTGGTGGATGGAATGCATTTAAATTATTAAGACATGACCCACAGTTCTATTTTTATCATTGTGTTTATCTGCTCTTCTCAGGATTTGGCATCTATGGTACCTGCTCTAATTGTGACATGCAATGTTGTTTTAGCAGTACATTTTACAGAAAACAATATGTATTTGAATCACCTAAGATTAGGAGACATCCTATTTAAATTATTATTATTTAGAGGTTATTTTACCCTTATTTATAATTGGAGCATGTTGGACCCTAACTTGCCAACATGTCAAGCTCCACAGAAACCAGTTTGACAGCTCAAAAACATTTTAACATATTAATAAGAGTATAGCTATGGTTCAAGGGGGTGAATCTGTATGAATGTATGTTTCTGGTTTTATCGGTTATTATCTAGCCATTCTTGATTCTACATCCACATCCACATCCACACACACACACACACACACACACACACACACACACACACACACACACACACACACAAAAAACATTTGTATCCCGGCTCATGCTCTGCCCCATAAACACAATACCGGGTTATCACTGTCTTTTTCATTCAGCAGATTAACTTTAGCTGCTGAATAATAATAGCATCCTGTTTGGTTTATGTTTACAACCTAAAGATAAAACTGTATCCTCCTGGATCTCCGTCCATCCTGGCACTTCCCTGTATTGTTTCATCTAAGCAAAAAAATGGATCTAAAAAAAAAAATGATTTCCCCTTCTGCATTTCCCAAATGTAAAATGTACAGCAAGACAATTAAGAAGGGACGTATGAGAAGAGAAGTGGAAAAGCTGGTGTGTAACATTAGTATTTTAAGTGTCCCATGAAGTTGCCTACCTCTATGAAAACAAGGAAGATAAGCCGTTTAACATTTGGGAATGTCTATAAACTAGTACTACAGAGCTGCTTACACTGTAAATTATGTTTCCTGATAAAACTGAAAGCCAGTCAAAACAATCCAAAAATCATGTTGCAGCACTAACTATATGACAATTAGGCAAATGACAGTTATGTTGTCTACTCACCTTCATGTGTATTGTAAAGCGTGTTGTCAGCATTTTCTGTCGCCGTGGACAGGCACCAGACGCGGAGAGCAAAGAGCAGAAAGGCAAAGTTCTTCCGCCGCCTCCAGGTGCTCATGATGCCTGGGCTCGGGGAGGTGAAGTCGGAGAAAGCACTCCGATCAAAGTGCGGCTGCACGACCAGAGACTTCACACAGGTAACCGGATGGAGATACAGATCAAAGCAGTTTACAGTGGTGTAGTGTGTGAAAAAAGCTTTACCACCAAGACTCCAACGAAATGTGGAAGGCAGTCACACCAAAAAAGAAGCCATCAAAACTTTTCCTTCCTACGCCAGACGTTTGGCATGCAACGGTCTGGGGGAAAACATACAAATACATGTGTTGGATAAATGTTGCTCATGTGGTAGGGGTATGGCAAGGAGCGATAAAAGAGGCAGAATGAGAAGATGATGGAGAGTAGTGAAGCGGACTTGCCATACCCATCCCCTCCAGGACCGGAGCAGCCACACTTCGCCATGTGCGCGTTAGGCACCGCTGGGTCCTAAAGCCAGACAAATGCAAACACAGTTTTGATATCTTACCACTTAACGCTAGCTAGCTAAATGCATGTTAGGGGACACTACAAGTAAGCTAAGCTATTTGATATCGAAAAACCCAAGTCTAATGCACTCAAATAAGCATTAAGGGTGTATTAGTATCCTAGTATATAAAAACGAAGATTTTTAAAAATGTGCAAATGTAAAATATTTCCACGTAACGTTAAATTAGCTAGCGTTAGCTTATAAAACGTTAGCGTCATATAAGAGTTATACGGGCAACATTTTATCCATCGGAGCAGCCAGTGTAAACCATAAACAAGATACAGTCTATGGTGTAGACATGTGTTGGATAACAAAAATACATTTAAAGATGCAATCGGCTTCTGGATAACAAGTAAAATATAATGTGTTACTTTCCGTAAGTTTTTGGAGGGGGCGCTAGTACTAAGTTAGCTTAGTAGCTTAGTAGCTAGTTTGCAGCCCAACAGCCCATGTCTTTGGGTCAGTAGCTAGCTAAGCTATCTTAACTTTTAAAACATAATTGAAATAATATTAACAATACATAACAAACAACATAACAGGATGTAAAAACAAAATATTCCCGAGCAGGAAGTATGTCTGCATGTTTTCCTTTTCAGTCTCCAGAACTAGCTAGGCTAAACTTTAAACTGAGCCAGAATTAGTTTGTTAGGAAACATCAAGGCGTATCAATGGATGAGTCTTCAAATTAAAACTTTTTTTTTTGTAGATATATCACAAATGTTCAAACATTATACATTTAATAAGACATTTGATGTATTTGTTTCAGTACTCTATGGCTCAGTCTCAGCTGCTTTCTGGTGTAATAAAATGTCGTGTTTTTTTTTTTTTTAACCTAGTGGGTGCACAGTGGATTAAGATGATTGACTCCTTCATGACCAAGTTAAATACAAAAAAGGGCACTTCCCAAGGCGGTTTCACTACGGCACTGCCAGGGATGTAATTGGCTGGTACACTGAAGGGATTATTGACATTTAAAAAAATTTAGGCTTTTAACCTGTTGAACCCTCAGTTCCCAGTAAAATTTCCCTTCGTTTGTGCCCTTGAGAGAATTCGCCTCTGAAAACGACTCATTGTATAAACTACGGCCAGAGTAGAGCTTTTGGAAATCTTCTTTTGCATGTAAACTGAGACAAACGGAGGTTTGGGCAGCCGAGGAAGTACGGAAGAGAATAGAGAAAAAGTGATTCGTTGCTATTTTCGGGATTCTGATTGGCTAACGTGGGCTTCTGCTTCTCGTTACATTGCCACCTACAGGTTTGGCTTGCTCTTGACAGCATTGACGATATATACCTTTTCTTTAACTGTCTATGCATATATAGGCTAGGTATGTGTAACCAAACACTTCTCTGAAAACTGACAGCTGTGCACGATGTTGTTTTTGAAAACTGAGAAGTTGAAATGTCCGTTTATTAAAATAGCCTGCCACGTGTAAAGGTAGCCTAGTTTGTGTAAGGCACAGGCCAACAAATCACAGATGTCTCTGCGCAGGCTTAGTTCACAATACATCTCCACTCAGGCTACACACTGCAAAGAAAATTATGAAACGCATGCTTCTTACTGTATTTGTCTATCTTCATTTTCTCTCTGAAGAGTTTCATTAAAATGTACAACCCCAAAAAACACCTTTTATGTTTGGTTATTCTCTTTTAACTATTGAATTACTTCTGTGCTTTTGCCTTTTTCTCTTCTTAAGATACAGTAAATATCTTAGATTTTAATTAAGCAGACTACTGGTTTGAATGTTAGAATCACAATCAGGGAATATCAGAGACACTGCTAGAAAGAGATGTACATGAGGCTAGATGTTCAGATAAAATGGGTGCCAGCCAATTACTAATGGCAAAACACTCATAATCAGTGTCTCTGCTTTAATGTTCAGATTAGCCCTGTAAGCTCAGCTAGGGTTCTGCTTTCTAAGCCAGACATATCAGCCTTACCCTCAGGACATCTGAGTCAGTCAAGGCCAACTGAGGGGTCTCAGAGTACACAGTCCACATTATGCGAAGATAGCAATGAGACATATAGACACATGATGCCTTTGCGAGAGACAGAGAAAGAAAGAGTGAGAGAGAGAGAGAGGCTGACTGACAGGAGCCTTTCTCCTCCAATACAACTGCCTGTCAGTCTGTGCTCATCATTTGGAAACAGCCCACATGGCAGAAGTGCAGTTCTCCCATGTGGTTTATTCTTCTAAATTGCCTTGCTGGTAACACAGGCTTCAGTGAAGTCAGTGGATATCAATAGTGTTTACTGCATATGTTCCTTGCTATGGGACACAATCAATCCATCTGGATGCACCTTGTAGCACATGGCAGCTGGTCCATAATTTTCATACTGGAGGAGAATGAACTACAGCAGCAGACTCAAATTTAACATTTAACCTAGCATTTTGTTTGGGATTTACAGTTAAACACTCAGTATTTACTGCAGAGAAACCCACTCACCAAAAGTCTGCGTCAGTAGTATCATACAGCGTGTTTGTCTGAGACCTGCGGCACATGTCCTTCTCCTGTTTTCTCCTCATCCCAGCAGGCTCTTTTTAAATGCCTCAGAGATGTCAGTCACCTTTACAGGCTATATGTGGGTTGCAGTCCCAGGCTGTAGTCTCCTCTCTTATTACAATGTCATCTCTGGTTGGGAGCTCTGTGACAAAGGGCCCTTTTCACAGGCGTTGTGTGTCTCCTGAGTTCGATTAGTGTGGAATTCCAGTGTTCCGGATGGGAGGATCCAGAGGCCTCGAGGCAGACATGAAGCAAATGACGAAACATGGTTCTCCGCTCTCCCATTTTATACATCTACAGTACCCTACCAATGACAGAGTCAAGGTGCTTTGCTCAAATCTCTGAGAACAAATGTCCTGAAAAATGACATTACCTCCACACGGAATATTTTTGAAATGCTTTTATTTCGTCTTGAGATACATTAGAGGAAAATTATACTGTAGATAAGGAATAAAATCATTAGGAAGAAAAATTATATGATTTATCTGTGTTGTGTTTAATCACTGTTAATTAGAGTGGCAAAACAGATCACAATTTCATTGCTTTATTATTTCAACTGTCAAACACTTCTTCATTTTTAATTATGTGTGTATAGTGTGTTGGCAGAACAAGGTGAGAAGGTAAGGCTTTGTCAATGTCTGCACACAAAACCAATAACTTACTATCAAATGCCTTGAACATTGAATATAGTATATTTTGGTCAACTAAAATGCAAATTTTGTCATAATCTGCCATTATGGCATCAACTGAAATGGTTACATGTCTAATTAAATCATATGTATTAACACTGGTGCAAATAAAAAGAAAACTAACTGTAAAATCTTGTTTGCAATGTCTGCAAAATACAATTTTGGTTTCTGTTGCGTTCATTTGCACTGTGAAGCAGTCAGGATTCAATGAGCAAAGATACAACATATTAAACAGAAATGGAGCCCTAATAAAATTAATATATGCAAAGGCATGGGAATGATTTGCATAGTAGTTTAACTGAATTTAATACAAAGTCATATTTAATATACATGGAGAAAAGAAGAATAGTGAATTAACCCCAATTGCTTTTCGATGTTTTATCTTTGCAGGATCTGGTCCAGAAGTCTCTGCAAAACAACAAAATATCAAAAACTGGTCAAGATCACATCTATCTGTACTCAGATATATCTTCACTCAATCTCTTAGAGCAGCTCTGCATCACACAGGAGCAACTCACGCTGCTACATTGGCTTTCCCTTCCATCCGCCTCACCCCTTAGGTGGCCAAGCCCAGGAAGGCGGAATAATTCTAGTCTGCTATCTGACCAAACACACTGCAATGCAATCACCCTCCTCACACAGTACTACCCAACAACTGGAATCTCATTTCAGCCAGCAGTCAAAACGACCCACCCTCTACCTCTCACTATCAGACCCCTTTGTGACTCTTCTCTGGGTTCAACCTCTGTGTATGTCTTGCAGACTTTTAGACAGAAAATGAGGCCTCTAAAGTACACACAACTCATTGTTTATCGTGGAGGAACACACTCCTTTTCTTCCAATCTCACTGTCGTTGAGCCTGGCTAATAGCTTCATTTGAGAGGTGGCAAGGTCACACTGGCATCAAAGCAGTCACGCCTGCTTCTTTTCTCCAAGAGCATTTTTTTTCTCTTACAGAGCCATTTGATGTCACACTATGCTCTTTAATTGCTGGATTTGTCAGTAAACCACATAGCGTTGATTTGCTGTAGATCCGCTGTTTAAACTGAAAATTGTTGGAGGCCTGATGCAAAACAGTTCCCAGTTTACGTAAATGTAGGAGAGAGATAAACGAGAGAGAAGCCAATCATCTTGAGATCATCTTAAATTACATATTTGTAAAAGAAAGACAAACACACACACACACACTCACACACTCTCTCTGTCTCTCTCTCTCTCTCTCTCTCTCTCTCTCTCTCTCTGAAGCTGCCATGATTGTGTAATTATCTGTTTGAGATTGGAAAACATCTCTTCACATTTTTCACATCTCACCTGATTGACAGCAAATTCATTGTTTTGGTTATAATGTGTGAGTGAGTTAAGGCTCACCCACCCGGGATGCTGAATGGATCCATCTGACACTGCGTGCCCTAAATATGTCATTCATTTGCCACATGCTGCCACTGTTAGAAGACGTGGATGTGCGTCATGTCAGCAGGGCCTACAATAGGTTACATTTAGTTAAGTTTTGTGTGAGCTTTGGTTTCTACTGTGCTGAAAGCCAAAACCACACTGTGGTATAAGGAGTGAAATGGGCTTAGTTGTGATGCAGTAAGGGTTTAGCTTTATATTATTTTTCTCTTTTCTGATCTGATTTTGAAGAAAACACCAGTCACTTCAAAGTAACAGATTCAACATAAAGTATAAGAGAAATTACAGTAATGGACAGATAGTTTGACAAATGGCACAGGATCTGGCTTTAGCAGTCAAATGGTGACCTCTGCTGGATATGATCAAACATGTTTAATTTAATGAATGATTCTACACAAAACTTAATTTGTTTACATAATGTTAAATGGAGATTTCATTCAATTACAACAAGTCAAACAACTAGGAACACTTCAAGAACACCAAAATAAATCCAAATTTGGTGTATTAAGGTGGATATTTATTTTTTGGTCTAGTTTAAACTGATGTTATTTTGTATTTAATTGTTTAAGTTACATGTTTTGTCTATCTTTTAATACATTAAGACCATTTGGTTCTCCCTTAATGTGTTATATCTTGGATTGGTGTGTTTTGTGGATTCATAAATATCCAATCAAAAACTTTATGACACACTACGTTAAAATATTGTTGCCATAACATTTACTGTGCAGACACCTGCTTTGAAACTTTCTTATCCCCACCCACATTTATAAGATGGCTGTGCTGAGATGATTTAATTATTACTTTTCACCTGAACACTAAAATTTAAATATTGTACCAAACTGCTGCTCACCTCCTGGGTAACATATGTGTGTGAGTATTCTACACTGGCTAACATCTACACCTCCAAAGAAAACCTCCTAATAAAAACCATGTCTTGAAAAAGGTTTCTGGACCCTCTCAGACCCTGGTGCTGAACAGCATGCCTTCACAAAAAAGTAAGTGCAGTGTTATAATTAGATTTTCATGTTTGGGATTTTAAACTTCTTTTGGCGCACGACTGTTTGTTTCCTATGTTGAATTATAATTGTAGAAGTTGACACATTTGATCAATGTTTTGAATTGATTTTTGTACCAAAAATGATAATACTACCTTTTTAAAGACGTCTACTCGCAATCTGTTGGTTTGTGATACAGCTCTCTTCTTCTCCTCCTCCTTTTTCTTTGTAACCTCCGGCAGCTTGTTGTAAATCCTACAGACACAAAAAAGCAATTGCATACAGGACAGGGGAATACTGTATGATATCAGAAGTATGAGGGTAGCTGAGCTATGCCAATGAATTGGCATACCAGAGACAAGGTTTTATCTAGTGAGGCCACAGCTGGCAAAAACCTGGATCCACTGATAAGCAGGTCTCCCACAGACTCCTTTTTCACTCCCACAACTACAGCCAATTTGTTAAGAGATCCTCCAAGTCAGATAGTGTCGCTTTTGAAAAAAAATTACAATGATCAGCCATCATCTAATCAGGTGTGCCTTTCCAGATAAGGCAAGAAAAAAAAGAAGCATACAGAGGGTAGCCCATATCTCCTATTAAGACATTTGGACATAAAACATCTATTGTATCCGTACAGTATTTGGGTTTGTAAAGGTGCATCGTGTTTGTGCACAAATCTGCATGCATGGCAGATATGATAAATAAGCTTGATGGATTGTGCTGAAAAAAAGAACAAAGAGCAAGGAGTGACGGAGTGACATTGTTTGACTAGGGTTTGGTCTGGAGAACTCACCGTCTGGACCTCAGCTGCATCTCTCTGTCTGATATAGACCTCTCTCCAGGCTTGAAAAGGTTATCTAAGACACACACACACACACACACACACACACACACACACACACACACACACACACACACACACACACATAGGAACAACAAATAAGAATTAATATGCAAATTAACCCTGATTATGTTAATGGACACTGCGGGAACACAGTGATCTCTCTTTTTCAGACACATTTGAACATTAACACACACGTGCACACACACACACACACACACACACACACACACACACACACACACACACACACACACATACAATCAAATACATACATCCATATCCAGTCCTAACAAGTCTGGCTATTCTGTCTCTCACAGATTAAATGGAAGTGAATTGCTAGAGTGTTACTGCTGCTGCTCAGGTCAACAAGACTCTTTGTTCATAATTAGACTTCAGACTTCAGGCAGAGACTAGTGTGAGTTATTCATGACTTCTCCATGACCTTACAAAAAGTAAGTTGGAGCCCTGTAGTACCTTGCAGTACTATGCCTCCCTACTTTATTAAGGTTTCACTAAAGTGATGAGTAGTCAGCTGCCTGGTGAAGTTAGATTTGCTGCAAAGAAAAAAAAGCTGTTAACAGTCTGCTGTGATGAATGTGTGAAAAAAGTGCCTATGCTGGTGTAATCAAAATGTATTTAAGAAATTCTGATTTTACTTACTTAGAAAATCAATTCCCTAGCTTTTACGATCCAATATTTTCTTAAAGCAGACAGAGAATCAAACAGCTGAGTTAAAACTGCTGAGAGAAATGTTTGATGTGGTGTGTGCTCACGAAACCACGAAAGCCTTGTCAAAGTCTGATAGCTTCAATATGGGAGAAAGATAAAACAAAACTGACAGTGTACTGAATATAACATTTTCGGCACAGAAATCATTGTCTACACCTTTTTGAACGTCAAAAAATATTAGAAAAATACTAGTATGCTGTTACTATAAGATGTTTTTCACTGACAGACATAGAATTCAGGCAATTTCTACATCTTGCTGGATAACATCTTTGCCAAATGTTTATTTAAACTAGGTATTTTGCTTTGAAATATGTTTTTCATGCCCTTTACTGTACATTATGTCTAGGCCCCAATTCTTTTTTTTTTGGCGTGCTTCTGATTTGCTCCGTTTGTTGTAGTTTTTAACAATATTTGTGAATTTATGTGCAATACATCTTTTCCTATGACAAATGCTTCTTTGCTGTATGTTTCCCTTGTTTGATTCCTGTCTGAAAAACAGTTTCACATGGGATAAAAAAGTTGCAACAAATAGAAAAGGAAACATCACATTTATTTTCTAGACTAGTCTTTTGGTCTCAGCTTGTGTGTATTCTCTGCATACAGAGTTTTAGAGAAAATATGCTTTAACTGATCTGCAATACTAGATAATGGCCAGCAGAGAGCAATATTATGGATCAGCTGAGGCTGTTGAAAGATTATTTGAGAAATGGTCCACAGTTCTTTGAAAAACCAACATGATTCAATGCCAACATGACCACAAGTTCATTATTTACTCATTTCCCAGTGTATGTGTTACATTTACCAGAAACATATATACTCACTAAAGGAGCTAGTCAGTCCAAGGATTTGATGAATGTGTTAACCTAGCGTCTATTTCAAGTGCTAGATTGTGAATTGCTTGCTGTTGTCACTACAGGTTGAATGCCATTATCATATATGATCTACAGCTGGTGGAATGCTGCTGTCATCATGGTTGGTATGGCAGAAGAGCGGAAACCTTCTGATTGGTTGTGCAGAGATTTGACATTACTTCAGATTTTACCCAGTTCCAGAGTTATTCAGCTGAACTTACCACTAAGTGGATCCGGAGTGGTGCAGTTCTTCTTTTGTTTGCCTCGATCCTCCCTGAGGCTCTGCACCAGGTCTGGATTGGAGTCCTGTGTTGTTCTCCTTCTCCTTGCCCTCTGCTCCATCCTCCTCACCCGACCTTGAGATCGGCTGATGAAGTCTGGCCTGAAGAGCTCCAAAGCCTCCTGGGGTGGAAAGAGGGATACATACGGTAAGCTGCTTGTTGGTGGGAAGAATACAGTAAAATTCCTAGATACTAATCCTGTGGAAAGAGAAAAGAAATCTCCATTGGGTTAGCATCTATTAAGAACATATACTATTCCTAAACCTTGGCGAATTCTCTTCACAGCCTCATAATAGCTGAGAGGTATAGGCAACATGTTAATATTATGCTCAGCTTTAGTGGGGATAAAGGTAAGAGAGCTGAATCGTTCACAAACCTCACTGGATATTTACCCCTCACAATGTTGAGCAAAACTTGTTATAATAATCAAAAAGAAGGAAAAAAAAAGAAAGATTTGTTTTCCTTCCCTCTCCACTTGGCTGATGCTGTGTAAAACACCAACTAAAGAAAAAATCCCTCCAAGTGTAAAAATAACCTATAAGAGATGATGCTTCTTCACATTACGATTCTCTGTGTGGGAAACCTTGATTGAAATAGTCCAATACATCATTCCTAAAGGTTTAAAGTTTCCATATGGAAATTCCACATACAATACATTGCAATTTTCCACATGTGTTCATAAATATGTGTGGTTGCACTGTGTAATATACTAAACAGCTATTTGTGGTATTTTCTCCACGTAAATGACCTTCAGGCTGTCAACCTTGGTTCTGTACTTTGTGGAACCATTATTTGTTGTATTTGCATCGTCAGCAGCTCCACTCAGTCCTTGATAGTTCTTAACTTTGGCTGATCACTGTGGACTGTGTGAAATTCTCCCTTATTTTCTCAATAGGAATAATGAATTACTTTTATTTATTACGCTTTTGTGGCTGCCATAATTCACATACACACAAATTATAAATTACAAAAATTGTCAGGCTTCGACAAACAAAAGATCCACTTTTACAGATCAAAGTCTGTTTACAGGTCATCGTGAGTACTGCATTTGTAAAACAAAAAATGTATTTGCCTTTTAATGGCTCCAGGAGGAGCTGCTCACAATCTGATAAATTACCAGTTGGGGTTGAAGACTGCAAGTTCAAAAATAAAAAAATCTGGGGGTGTGGAGTTCTTCTCATAGCTTCTCATCTCTGCTCTCAAAGGCTAATTTAACTGGAATTAGCACAACGCACCAATATCTCCAACCAAACTGTCAGCGGTCGGGTTGTATTGTGGGCAATGTAGGCAGCAGGTTTTTCATAGAAGAATGCGTGGCATAAAAGACGGTTCAGTTGTTTTCAATGGCACAGAGACCATTCCCACAGAGAGACAGGTAACAACCTCCTCCACATATATAATCACTTGTTATCCCATGACCAACGTTAGAAAGCTAACAGCTACAGAAAATGTCTAGTAATTGGACTTAATGGTAAGGAAGCTTTTGTTAAAGTGCTTTTTCCAAGGTCAATAATGTACCTTTAGGCTGAATGTTAGTTTTCTTCTATAGTGTTGTATATTTCCTGAAAGACAAGTCATTATTTGAAATGTGGCTCCTACTTTGAGGCTGAGAGTCTTGATTGTGCCTTCCAGAGAATCAGCCTTCAGTCGGGAATGACATTTCTTATCAGAGACATTTTGAGGCTCTGAGGAACAGTCATGTTCTTGTCGTTCCTCTGTCTTGTCATTCCTTGCTTGCTTGCTCCAAGTTCTGGATTCCACTTGAGAGACACAGAGAGAAGTGAAATGACTACAAACTTAATTTGGCAAGTCACATCCTTCCAAAAAAAATGGATTGAAGATTGTTTTTCACAGCGTAACTTTCACAGGGAGAACTAATTTAAAATGGATGTGTGTTTTGCAGTTTGTGATGTAGTTTGTTACTACAGTGGGGGAAATAAGTATTTGACCCCTTGCTGATTTTGCAGGTTTGCCCACTTACAAAGAATGCAACGATCTATAATTTTAATCATATGTACATTCTAACAGTGAAAGACAGAATCCCAAAGAAAATTCCAGAAAATCACATCATATGAATTTATTAAAATTGATAACCATCTGATGAGGAAAAACAAGTATTTGACCCCCTGGACAAACAGCATGTTAATATTTTGTAGAAAAGCCATTATTGGCCAGCACAGATGTCAAACGGTTTTTATAGTTGGTGACAAGGTTTGCGCACATTTCGGCAGGGATGTTGGCCCACTCCTCCCTGCAGACAGCCTCCAAATCATTCAGGTTCCGAGGTTGTCGCCTGGCAACTCGAATTTTAAGCTCCCTCCAAAGATTTTCAATTGGATTCAGGTCTGGGACTGGCTAGGCCACTCCAGAACCTTGATGTGCTTCTTCTTCAGCCATTCTTTTGTTGCTTTGGCGGTGTGCTTAGGGTCGTTGTCGTGCTGAAACACCCATCCTCGACCCATCTTCAGCTCTCTCACTGAGGGAAGGAGATATTGGTCCAGAATTCCACGATACATGGCCCCGTCCATCCTCCCCTCAATACAATGGAGTTGTCCCGTCCCCTTGGCTGAAAAGCACCCCCAAAGCATGATGTTGCCACCACCATGCTTGACGGTGGGGATGGTGTTCTTTGGGTTGTACTCGGTGTTCTTTGCCCTCCAAACACGACGAGTTGAGTTGAGGCCAAAAAGTTCTATTTTGGTCTCATCTGACCACATCACCTTCTTCCAGGCCTCTTCTGAGTCGTCCAGGTGGTGAATGGCGAACTTCATGCGGGCCTGTACATTGTTTCTTCTTAAGCAGGGGGACCTTGCGTGCGCTGCAGGATTTCAATCCATGACGGCGTAGTGTGTTACCAACCGTTTCTTTTGTAACTGTGGTCCCAGCTGCCTTCAGTTGATTCATCAGTTCCCCCCTTGTGGTTTTGGGATGATTCCTCACCGTTCGCATGATCAGGGACACCCCACGAGGCGAGATCTTGTGTGGAGGCCCAGACCAAGGGAGGTTGGCAGTGGTGTGGTGCTTCTTCCATTTCCTGATAACTGCACCGACAGTTGATCTTTTCTCTCCAAGTTGCTTTCCGATTCTCTTGTAGCCCATCCCAGCCTTGTGCAGATCTACAATCTTGTCCCTGATGTCCGTAGAAAGCTCTTTGGTCTTCCCCATGGTGGTGATGTTGGATGCTGGTTGTTTGGGTGTTGACAGGTGTCTTTTATACAGGTAACGAGGTGAGGCAGGTGTATTTGATGTAGATAATTGGTTGGGATTGGGGCTGTGTCTTAAAGAAAGACTAACTGGCTTGTAGGAGCCAGAATACTTGCTGTTTGGTAGGGGGTCATATACTTGTTTTTCCTCATCAGATGGTTATCAATTTTTATAAATTCATATGATGTGATTTTCTGGAATTTTCTTTGGGATTCTGACTTACACTGTTAGAATGTACATATGATTAAAATTATAGATCGTTGCATTCTTTGTAAGTGGGCAAACCTGCAAAATCAGCAAGGGGTCAAATACTTATTTCCCCCACTGTATATAAAAGACGTACAGTAGATGTAATCCAGACGACTGTATTCTTCCCCCCAGACTGAGTTATTGCACCATTTTTACAATGTTCTCAAGTTCCATCTTGGCTTTTATGATCTGGAGAAAGCAGGAAAATGAACAGACCTTAAACTGACCCTTAAACACACACACACACACACACACACACACACACACACACACACACACACACACACACACACACACACACACACACTATCCCCACATCTCACAGAGAAAAAACACGGATGCAAACATTAATGTGGCCTATGAATAATGCAGTGATGACATGTGCATCCATCCTGCATCCGAAACCCCATTCCTTTACCTTTTGTGGAATAAATAACTCCACTGCATTTCCTGCTATTACCATGTGGCATGTAGGTAGAGTGTCATCACATGCTTCAGGAGGCACACGCCAATGTGTAATGCCCCCGGACAAGCTGTTGCTACAGGATATTTATACAGGATATAACAAACGTAGTGCCCATGAAAAAAAAAAATACAAAGAAGAAAACACATGGAGGTGTGGGATGATGCAGAAAATAAATGTAATGAGGTAAGAGAGTTCATTAATAATTAAAACGTGTCGTATTGCAGTTGTTCTTCTTGAGAGCCCTGGTAACAGGGGAGACAGTGACATTGCATTTCTTTTGGCATTTTGGACAGCCACTGCCATGTAAGTCTACTCACTGTATTTGAGGTACAGTAGGTATCCGGGACATGCAGTCATATGGCTTGCTGCAGTATCAATATCAATCCATTCAGCTTACCCCTATTGCTACATTAAACCTTAGTAAACATTTTTTTGACTTTCTAGAAAATACTATTATTTGATATCTTGTGGAGTTAGATGCAAAAATCAATACCACTCTCATGTGAGTCTGCAGGGCTGCCAACTTTTCAATTTAGTTTGGAGTGAGATAGTAAAATAACTTCAGATTTTACATGGTCATACATTAAAAATGACAGCAAACCTTTGAAGAGTCTAAACATGAGGACATTTTTTTACCACAATGTATTTTGTGGCGATTTTCCCTTCAATTTTCAATAACAAAACAGTACAGTAAAATAAAAATAATAAAATAAACTTTAAATTCGACATGGTCTTAATCCGAGTCATTCTGATAATGTCTCCATTTTGCAGCAAACCTCTGAAGGAAAACATTTATTTATTGGATTTATGAAAGTTTTAAAATGATTTCAAAGCATTTATGGAACTAAATATATTAATTATATCAAATTAAGACTTTTGGATTGTTTGCTGATAGTTTAATTTGGTATGTAAATTATGAGAAGGTATTGTCCTTTTTGGACGCAGTGTCTTACTATGCTGCTGTTGCACTGTGCTGCTTTGTTTTGCTTGTCCGTGTGCTGTCAGTGTCCTCTTTTCGTGTAATGTTAGCCTATACAGTTTTTTTTTCACTGCGTAAGAAAATGTTGATGTGATGTGAGAGTGCGAGAAAAGTATCTCATGGTCAATGAGTAAGAGTTGGCAGCCCTGCTGTGTGTTAAATTTGAAGCCACAGTCAGCAGCCTTTAGCTTATCTTAGCATAAAGAATGTAAACAGGGGGAAACAGCTAGCCCGACTATTTATTGGCCAGGTCACATAACCCATAAGGTAACCCTCCATAAAACCACAATTTGTCATTTTTACATTTTGTTTTTTGTACAAAAAACAAATGCAATACATGTTAATTTAGAGGTGCTGGTAGCCAGATTTTGATGCTGCTGGACAGTCAGACTAGCTGTTTCCAGTCTTTATGCTAATGTAAGCCTACAGGTAAAAGCTGTAGGCTGAAGCTTTACAGACTTAGCATATAGACATGAGAGTTTTATCATCTAACTCTCAGTAAGAAAGCATATTTCCAAAATGTTGAACTATTCCTTTAAATGGCATGATTGAATTACTATAATAAGCTACCTCTTAGAAGACCAAACCTGCAGTGCAGTGTAACATCCAATTCTGTTGCTTTGGGACTAGAATTTTGTGGTACTTCTACACTTTCACCTTGAAGAGAGTTCCATCAACAATTAAACCGGAAGCTTCTCAGTAGCATAAACCAAATTACATTTCTTATTACAGTTCTCATATAACATTGATCTCATAACTTATGTATGAGGAGACCTGGAGAAATCATGAAAATTCAGTCTATTCTACCCGCTATACAGTCACAGTTCATAATTTATGATTTTATATGGAAGGGTTTGGAAGTCAGATGATGATAAAGTGTTTGTTCTTTATGTAAAGCTGTACGGAGTGTGTGTGTGTGTGTGTGTGTGTGGTCAGGATTCATATTAAACAATGTGACTGTACAGTAGGAGTGTACGTGTGGTGGGTGAGTGTGGTTCTAATAACAATGATTGAGGTCTAAAGCAAAAGACGAGAGGCAGACTGAATGAAAGAGCTAAGACCACCTTGGCACCGCATTCAGCTTACTGTTACGTCTGAGAAATGAGATATAATCTATTATAGACTTTGCGGGCCACTGAAAGCAATATACAGATCAATTGCATAGGTACTTTAGACTTTCACTTCTTAAGCAAGGGGATGAAATTCATACCTGGGGCAATATTGGAAGTGTGTTGCCTGTGCCTGAACTTGCTAGTGATAGGGAAGGCTGCCTCATCTGCATTCCCCTTCTGCCTGCCAGCCTTTGTGTTTGAGGGGCTTGGCCCTGTGAATGATAATAATCCCAAAGTAGTACTATGGCGCTGCGTGTCTGAATCATCAACCTTGCTGTTAACACCATGAGCTGGTGCTATTTGTTTGACCTTGTAGTCCCTGGGCTTTGATAGAGGGCTTCTGCAGTGACCCAAACCACTGTTGCGGCCATTGTGTTTGTTTCGGCCCAACAGGGCCGCTCTGAGCCTCACATAGCCCTCATTACTTCTGGCTGGTTTGTCATCTGTAGAGGATCTGCAGCAGTATGAGACACCAAGGCGAACAGACACGGTGGACCTGTACAAGATTGGTTGACCTGCTCTTCTTCCCTCTAGGTCCACAAGAGAAATGGAAAGTGACTTGTCCAAAAACACAACAGAGCTAGTGGACCTCAGTGGCACCTCAAGATGGATACAAGACCGAAAGAAGGGCTGTGAGGATAGGTTTGTTGATGTGCCACCTAACTCTTCCTGCTTCCTGCGGCTCTCTGTGTAGCTGAGTCTGCATTGTACAAGTTGTACTTTCCTCTTTCCTTGATCCTTCATTGCCAATCCATCAGCTGCTGAGTAGGCCTGTCTGAACTCATTTGGCGTCACGATGGCAGGATTCGGTCTGCACACGTCCGGTTGGCAGTTTGAGACTCTCATTGTGCTCTGTATGGATGAGGCGCTTTCACCAAAAGTTTCTGGTAGTTTTGGTGGAATTGTTACCTTCACAGGTTGTGTTGGAATGAATGGATACACAGGGTCCTGTGGTGTGGAAAGTGATGGCAAAATCCTCTGGGCTGCATGGCGATGAGAGAAAATGCTGACTTTGGACTTCTTCCCACCTCATCTGGGACACTTGCAGCCTTGAACAGGTTGGAAACTCCACTGTAAGATCCACTTATCTGCAGTCTGAGTGTGTTATTGCTCAAAGAAGCACACTCTCCTTCTCCTCTTGCCCCCACCACACACCCCATGACAGGACATTCCTGTGCAGTGAAGCAGGGATACCCTTACTTGAGACCTATGAAAAAACAGAGAGAAGAAAAAAAGCAAAAAAAAAATATCAGAAAGTGCTCCAAGTGTGCAGTCGTAACTGAAATGAAACCATGAAATACTTTAAATACAAAGATATTAGCCACTGTGATGTGGTTAGAGGGACTTATTATCTGCTCCCCTGCTCCACTTGTTTCTTGATCTGTTACTGTTGCCATGACAATGTGTAACTTGATGGGCAGCACTTGGGGACAAATCCATTATCCACGACATTTTAAAGCAATAATCCTGATTTGTCTCCTGAAAAAAACACTACAGTGGTAGTCCTGTATTTCTACTTCAGTTAAAAATCAAACACACTTTGAACAGACAGTAGATACTTAAGTTATAGCCACTTTCCTGCTGCTTTTGTACCAAGGTTACATTGCTGATTAACATTTTTCTTTTCTCTCTATTTGAGGGGCAAACAATTACACATCTTTCTGAAACAGCTCTTGTGTTAGCTCACATTCCCAAGACCCAAATATCAGGAGAGCTTTACACAAATATAATTTGGCTTAATGAGTAATTTGCTTGAGCACTATTGTAAACTAGAATAAAGGAAATCTGAAGACATCACCTAATTAGATGAGAGATCAAACATTACGGAGGAAAAACTGTTTTGTTTCATACTCAGACATGGAGTTTTTACAGAATATGTATTTTTAACTTCAACTTTATTTTTTCTCAAAGGGCAATTGACTTTGCAGCATAGAGTACAACATAACGTTAACCAGAGTAAGAGTCAGAGTAACACAGACTCAGCAGCACTGCAATGTTCCATGAACAAACATAACATGCTCTTCTTATTGACCCCCAGAGGGAAAATTTGATTGTAGCAGCAGTACAACCGAAACAACATAAATTCAAAAAACACAAAAGTATAGGAAGTAACTAATAATAATAATAATAATAATAAGAGCTACATTAATAATAATAATAAGAGCTACATAAACTAATTATCAGGACAGCAATATAAACCATACATCATAATTATCTGGTTATCCCCAAAAGTATGACCAGCATAGCATTATAATCAAAATCAAAATACATCAAACAGAATCCCCCACCAGCAACAGCATAATCAGATATCAACATAAACATAAAGTATGACCAACACAAAATTGCATCAAAATACTTAACAATTGACAGCAATGAGAGGGAAATTGCTCTGGCATTGATATCCATAGTAAAAAATAATAAAAAGCATTTTGTTCAACAGTCATGTAAGTCTCCTTCCTTCAGGCAAAACCATTTGCATCTTCAAGTAACAAATACCATTTACAGTACAGTGACTGATCACAGCAGTGCAGCAGTGTATCCACCCAGTATTTGCAGAAACAGTGTTTAGTAACTTCCCAGTCATAAGTCCTTGGGTAAACAGATAAGTACACCCAGAGTTGTTTACCTCATTGATGTTCGGTGTCAATAAACTTGGGAATTTCCAACTGTAGACAACCACTGACATCAATCAGCTGTCTTCTCAGTTCTCAACTGTCAGTTCACAAGTGATAAAATACATATATATTACCCTAGATTACTGCAGCTTCTGATTTTAACAAGACTGCACACACCATACATGACATAACAAGGAAGTCCACTTCAAAGGCCTTTTGAAACACAGTTATCAGCCTTACCTACTCATCACATAAGCACAGCCATATTTCTTACTGAAAATAGTCTTTTTGGTAATACTACAATATCACAATTTTCACTTCATCCATTCCTTTTTATCATTTATTGAATGCTTGGAGCCATGTTCATTCCCACCAATCAGCACTGAAAAGAAGTCTCTTTCTCTTTCCTTCTCTGTGGCCTTTTGCTGCTCAGCTCAGCTAAGATAGTTATCTGTCTTGCTTTCCTGGTACATTTTTGATTGTTCCTCAACAGCAAACAATAGCTTATATGTTTAGGTGTTGTGGTTTGCCGTTTTGTTATATATTTTGTCCTTGTGTTAGTTTTTGGTCTTGTATTTGTTTTAGTACTCGTTTCCTCCCTGGTCTGGTGCTGTAGTTTCTGTCTTGTGACTACCTGATGTCTTCAACTTGTTTCCCAGCCCTTGTGTCACCTGCCTCTCAATATGTCATTACCCAGTGTTTGTGTGGTCCAGATGGTGTGTTCCACGTCTGCCTTCTTTGTGATCTGTCTTCCCCTTGTGAGTCTTTCCAGTGTCTCTGTTGCGGTTTTTGTTTTTGTTTTTCCTTGACCTTTTGGATTTTGTTTTTGGCATTTTGATCCCTGTGTTTCCTTGGACTCTTTTTGTAAAATAAATCCTCAGCTAAACACTCCACTGCCTTCCTGTCATCTCTACATTTGGGTCCTAATTCCGCTACATTTGTAACAACAACAGCCTATTGTTTTCAGAAGCCATTGATAACAGGCTTATCGACTCATTTTATACACCACTCAGTGTAATTCAGTTTTTTAATTACAATACACCGAGTGCATTGCTCTCAGTTCCGCTGGTATAAAGCTCAATGCAGCTATTACAGTTAATAAAAGTGAGATTATAACAAATGGAGTGCAGAGAATTCATTCTGTGTCACACAATGTCATGTTGAGACCTTTCAAATTGAAGTCATGTTGTTGGCCTGTTAATGTTTACATTAATGCTACAGTTATGCTACATGTACTACAAGAAAAGTAATTATGTTTGCCCTGTGCGTTCCACTTTGAGGTGAATCACATGGGATGCAGGGATAGGAATGCAGGCTTGAACAAACCTGAAACAGAAGTTTATACATTTAGAGGTTCACCCCATCTTACCTTTGATTTTTTTAGATTTTTTTGCTCAGCCAGCAGTGTAATTGGAGGAATAACAACATTTTGCTAATGTTGCACTCAAAAAAAAGGGGTTGTTTGTGTAAGAGAAAAGTACCCTGGAGACACAAACACAGGAATTCAACTAAATACAAAGGATGCACACAATAGAACAACAATGGAGGCAGAGTGTGACAAGAGTCCTTCAACTAAAGACATTAGGCAGCAGATATTCACATCACACCTTAGAAAATGCAAATTAATACTAATGTATAATTGGTATATGTGTGAGTAGAATGTATAGTTTTTTTTTACATTGTTTTATAGCCATACAAAAGGACAAACCTGAGTTAATGAGTAGAGAAACAAATGTTAACCAAATGTAGGTGCTGCTATATATGGAAATAGCACTCGCTGTAATGTTTATGTACAGTATGTAAATCATGAGAATCATATGCTGCACGACCTTCACAACAACCAGATGGCAACTTAACTCAATGCATTTGAATGAAGAATGAAGGAATATTTTTTGAAGAATGGTGCTCATTCCTTCATTAGAGTTCAGAGACTTATAAGCAGTATTCAAGTTGTTATGGAGACCCAATGGTGGCTCAGCTGACTAATAAAATATACGCTGGTTGTTTAATTGTTTAACCCATGCTTTCATTCACTCCACTGTCCTCTAACAACTGTTTAACTCTTTTAAACAAAATGTTTAAGTCATGATGACATAAAAACGCAAATGCAAATAAAAAAGTTCAAGCCTTTCTACAATCCTACAAGCATTCTATATTTTTGTTATGTATGTATATATGTGCAGTATGTAGAGTATATATATATATATATATATACTCTATATATATATACTATATATATATATATATATATATATATATATATATATATATATATATATATATATTTATATGTTATGTCATCCACAAATTCCACAAAAATACCATTATCAAGAATTAGGGGCTGGCTGTAGTTCAGTCTGTGGGGACTTGGCTTGGGAACAGGAAGGTTGCCAGTTAAAGTCCCCGCACAGACCAAGTATAGAGTGTGGACAGCCAGTGGGCACTGCCGTTGAGCAAGGCACCAAACCCCAAAACTGCCCCAGGGCGCTGGTCTTGTTGACATGCAAATATAGAATAAAGCAGCCCATTTTAAAGTAAACTTTATGCACTAACCAATGGGTTTGTGAGAGAGAAATGCAAGATTGGTACAAGAAAAAATAGTAATATAGTGTGTGTTGCATGCATGGAAACCATTGATTGAGTAAACCTTTGCGCTCCTGCCAGTGCCAGGAATACACTGAGAGGCCATGGGACCCACAGCTGGTTAGGAAGCAGACAGGCTTTGCAGAGTTGTGGGTATATAGAGAGATAAACCCATCAGCAAAGCCAGTGTTGAAATGCAGCTCATTGAGGGAACTCTGGGACATAACGTGGGTATTCAGATGTGTCATTTTTGTCATGGATTAATCTTATTATCCTGGCCATTTGCTTTATGTATACAATGTGTTTTATTTATCTGCATGCTATCCTTTTTTGATTAAAAGACACTTAATGACTTGAAATTGCCTCTTGGATATTTACATCTAAATTTATTTTTTTCAAGTGTGCTCTTGATGCAAATTACTTCCTGAACACACTTGCATTCAGAGGCAATTTCTTTAAGACTGCAAGGGAAGGTCATCTTCCCCTAAAATGTCAAAAAATGACAGGTGAGTTATGTACTATTAAATGTAAACTATTAACATTTTATTGACTAAAAATGTGTTAGAATACGTTCATCTCAAAGACGAGTTCATTCAGAATCAGCTGACTCGATTTCCTTCTCATAAATTCCCGTAGTGTGACAGTGCATTTCCTTGTTGAAGCCTAGCGTCCATGGACTTCAATGGGGCTGCTTTGAACAGATTTTTAAGTGCTTTGAAACTAGACGATCATTGGATAAATGCAATTATGTCCTGCCCACGGACGCTCTGTGGGTCAACAGAGGAGTGGGCTGGCCTGCAGGTCCTTTCCGCGTTATTCTCTTCCTAACCACAACCGTCCCGTCCCCATTGTTGCAGAGCAGCCCAGTTCATGGCAGTTTGTCAAATGGTCACGTTCGAAAATCGTGACATGTACACAAAATAAACGACATTGACCTGTACACGAATCAATAAATCAAAATAACGTGAGCATTTCACGAACTGTAGTGAGACCGCGTTGACATTTCATACAGTTATACACACATACCTTGTTTGCTTGTTTCATTTATTCATTCATACACTAGGCTAGACTAGTGTTGTAGATGTGAACTAGCCAGCTAGCAAACTGCACACAATGGCAGACAATGCTAATGTTGTCAACCTGATTTTGGCAAAGCCATTTGAAAGTCTTCCTCACAAGGAAAAACTTAAAATTAAACAGCAGGGCAGATCAACACCTAAGATTGATTTATTAACACCTAAGATTGATTTAGTGCAAAGGATAGGTCAAAGTAACAGGTCTTTTCAGCTCTCCTTGTATGACAAAGTTAGCTGGCTGACTGGAAGTGTTAAGACAAAGATAATGTACTGCTGGCCATGCCTCTTAATAAAACCATCTTACGGATATTATAAATTCTTATTCTAATAATTATTATATTATTATAATATAACATATATTATTATATATTATTATTATATTATAAATATATGGAAATAGTTTATGTTGTAGGCCGAAAATGAGCTTCCCCTCTTTGAAAGACCAGCAGCCGCCACTGCTTGCATTATTAGTCACTGAATCCTGGATTAAAATCATAATGTAAATGCTCCTTGTCATTATGTGCAGCAGTTACACACTAGCAGCATTTACTGGATTAGAAGAGGAATTTGTCAGACTGAGTCAAGCGTGCTGCAATGGTCCTGACTTTGGGTCACTGGAATGTGCTCACATGGGGCTTAATCTGTTTGGATTTGCAGTAGGAAAACATACCAGTGGCCTCAAGAGTTATTTGTATTTGATATTTAACATTTATCCACACCTAAGACAGGAAGAACAAACTATGAACGTTCTACAAATTCTGTAAATAGCATACCACTGCTGAAAAGTCAGCTTGATTTAAATAGATCATATTGGCAGTGCCAGTGAACATAACATCTAAATTATGTGGTATATTGTTATACCTTTGCCATAAATGCAGCAATTGTTGTCCTAACATTTTATGACAACATTTATTTATTTTTATCACTCTTTTCATTGAGGATCACAAGTTTGACATAATTACTGTTAAAAACAGACTTATAACTGACAATACAATACATACAGTGCAATTTTTAAATCTACTGGCCAACCTCCACAGCACACATTGTTGAGACATCTTACCCTTTAAAGCAGACATCAGCTGTTGCACCAATTTTTTGGAACGGATGGATCCACTTCTTTCATTAGAGGCCACAGTGAGAACTGTCCTGCACTCAACCAGTCGCTCAGCCGAGAGCACTCTGTGGTCTTTTCTCAAGCCCCACTGGAAACTCCTCTCAGCTAACAGGGGATCAAGGAGCAAAGCACAACTCATCAACTGAGTCAATATGTTCATACAAATGACCCTGTGAGCTCATGTTAGCTGCCTGAGCGTTAAGAGCTGACTATGCTCAGCAAATAAAAAAAGAAGGCAAGCCTGTGTCCTTGGTAGAACTCTAACAGTGATGGCTCTATTGACAAGCTTCAGTGGATCTTGATATTTCTCAGATAATTAATTCCATTCACACACCTCTGGGGTTAGTTATGCTGGTTAAAAAATACCAACAAGGATTCCTGGAGCTTCCAGCTGTACCTAGGCCTTGAGTCCATATGAGCTGAGTCCTCCAGGCAGGCAGCTGTCTACCCTTCTTCTCTCCTTCATCCGTCCATAGAGCCCAGGCTCAGGTAGCAGAACAGGTGACTGGCTCTCAGATTTCAGGCCTTACATAACAGGTCCCCACTGCACAAGTTATTAATGGAGTTAGAGGCTCTTAACAGCTTCTGCAGTTGCCTACTGACGCAGCAAAGAAAATAAAACATAGATAAAATAAACTGAGGCTGTTTGTTGCCTCTTTTACTCTTACCAGTTCTCCGTCAAACCAATATGATCTGTCAAGGTTTCTTTGAAAAGGCGCATACATCTTCTTGGGAGTAGGTAGACAAAAGAACAGAGAGAGTAAAGGCAAAACTATAAATAAATGTCCAGATATTGTACTGTACAGCTTTGAAAAAGTGCTGAATATTCAAGTTATTGTTTCTCCAAAGTAGCATTTAAAATCCCTGTGAAGTACAGTAAGTTTTGACTGTTAATGATAAATTGCACAGTTACTCAACTAAAACATTAAAAACATGGAGATATATTTCACTCCAGTCATGACTCATGACCCAGTGGTTATGCTGATATGAACACTGAATGAAGAAAGGTGATAATCAATGACTTATAACTTCCCCTTTTAATATGAAGCATAGTTGTGGGTATACACAGTACTCATTTATGAATAGCAAGTAGTTTTCTTTTATGATGACTTTTATCTTTATTGGTATCCCTTTTGACACATCCCAATACAAGATGATCATCTTCATACAGTTATGCTTTAGCAACTAACTAATGCAATTACATGTTTTAAATCAAACATATTAAAATACATATATATAGCTCATATTATTAGCCGTAAAATTCTGTTTATAATAGTATTCATTTCTATATTTATTCAGTACATATCCATCCTGCACTATGGAACCATTGTATATCCTGCACTTACTGCTATGCACTTCTGGTTAGACCTAAACTGCATTTCGTTGCCTTGTACCTGTACCTGTGTAATAACAATAAAGTTGAATCTAATCTAATCTAATCTAATCTAATCTAATCATGCTTTTTGGCTTTTCCCCTTTCTTTTATTGTGTTATATATCTTTTTTGTGCATGTTATAGGTTTACAAAGTGAAAAAGCCCAAAGTCCACCCCAAAGGGACTTACCACCTCCAACAGAAAACACTGTTCACAAACTGGTCTAAACAGCCTTTACTTCCGTGATGAACGTGCGTCCCTTTGTAACACACGTTATGATGCTTTGGTTCTTAATGGCTAGTTGTCCTTAGCTAGGCACTGCGCATGTGTGACTCCCAACAAAGAAGCTATAGACGTGAGATGCCTCACTCTGTAGTTAAAACAGAGAGCTCATCACACTGGGTGAAAAGAGGAGCTGCAGCAATGTGAAGTACAACAAAACATATATATATACACATATATATATATATATATATATATACACATATATATATATACACATATATATATATATACACATATATATATATATATATATATATATTTTAAATTAAACCATATAAACCTATTCTGGTACAACCTTTTTTTTTTTTTTTTTTTTGACAGTATGTTTATTGCCGTTCAAACTTGGGTACAGACCACACTTGTTCATACAAGCAACATAATTTTTTCAGTTTTCTTATCCATAAAATAACATAACATCAATAACAACAACATCAACAACAATAAGCAGCAACAAAAATGTACAAATTGTAGTTATATGGCAGTTCAATAAGGTGAAACATCATAGCAAATATCAGGACTTAGTTACAAGAACCAAAAGCAAACCTTAGTCAATCACACCGCTACCCCCCTTAAGACCCCCTAAGTGTTTTAAAATCGGACCCCATGCCCTATTAAATACGCTTTTCCTCCCTGAATTTGTAAATCTGAGCTTCTCCAGATGGAGGACCTCCCCAGCTCCCTCAACCACATCTCAAATGAGGGCGCTGCCTCGGACTTCCACAATCGCAATATAATTCTTTTAGCCAGAATCATACCCAAATAAACAGGCCATTTGTCCCTGCTAGAGTTCACAACAGTGTCATTTGTAGACCCCAGAATGGCAATCAAGGGGTTGGGTTTCCACTGCTTGTTTAAGGCTTTTGAGAAGAAATCAAATACTGAAGACCAGAATGAGAAGAGGTTAGGGCAAGTCCAAAACTGGTGTGTGAGGGTGCCCTCTTGAGACTTACACTTATTACATAATGCAGAAACACTGGGGTACATTTTGCTAACTTTAACTTTTGAGTAGTGCAACCTGTGTATTACTTTAAATTGTATTAGATTATGTCTCACATTCACTGAACACTTGTGAATGTTTGCAAGACATGATTGCCAAAATTCCTGATTGAGGGGCACCCCCAGTTCTGACTGCCATTCAGTTCTTGATCTATCTGTGCTGATTGTTTCATGGTTGATCAGCGTCTGATATAAGGCTGCCACTGCTCCTTTGCTGCCTGGCTGGATCTCAATTATATTTTCGAGTGTGGGGTGCCGTGGCAGGTCTAAAGATTCGGACAGGCTAGACCTTATAAAATGCCGGATCTGCAGATATCGGAAAAGGTGTGAGGCTGGGAGGTTATATTTGTTCCTTAACTGATCAAAGGACATGAGTTGTCCCCCTAGATACAAGTCCTTCAAGCATTTCACTCCCATTCCCTCCATTGAGCAAACACAGGATCCATCCCTGAAGGTTTAAAGGCATGGTTGTTGCAGATAGGGCTGTCTATGAACATATCTGGGGCTTTCAAGTGCCGTTTAATTTGCTTCCAGACTTTCAAAGAGCTGTGTACTAGAAAGTTCCCTTCATATAAAGATTTGTCCGTCTTAACAGGGCTGTTTAGTAGAGCCGGAAGAGAGGTCCCACGGCAGACTGATTGTTCTATGGGAAGCCAGGCAGGGGATGTCCAACGATGCTCTCCCCAAATGTACCACTTCTCCAAAACGCCAACATGTTTAAATGTGCGGCCCAATAGTAGTATCTGAAATCTGGGAGACTAAAGCCACCCTCTTTTTTTGTTTTACATAGGTGTTTCTTGTTTATTCGCACTGCTTTATACTGCCAGATAAAGGGGATTATAATAGAGTCTAATTTCTTAAAAAGCTCTGAGGAATGCATGATGGGATCGATTGAAACAAATATAAGAATCGTGGGAGAACCACCATCTTAATGGCGTTCACCCTACCGACCAGTGAAAGTGGAAGAGTCTTCCAGAAATCTATGTTCCGCTTCAATTGCGTTATTTTCAAATTCCAATTCTCTTCGAGTAGCCGTGCAGATTTCCTAGTAACAGTGACCCCCAGATACGTGAACCTGTCTTTAGTAACTTTAAAGGGTACCGAGTTCAGTGCAGAGCTATCTTCCTTCAAATATATAGGCATTAATTCGCTTTTATCCCAATTAATTTGAAACCCAGAGAAAGACCCAAAGTGGGTAAACAGCTCCATAATTGCAGGTAAAGACTTGCATGGGTTAGACACGTAGAGCAAAACGTCATCCGCATACATTGACAGATGATGCATCTGCCCCTTAATAGAGATTGGTGATATTCTAGGGTGATTTCGTATGCCGGCGGCCAGTGGTTCTATGGCCAGGGCAAACAAGAAAGGGGAGAGAGGGTCCCCCTGCCTGGTGCCTCGGTATAAAGGGAACTGAGGAGAGATATTCTGGTTTGTGATTACACTAGCCGTAGGGTGAGCATATATAATACGTATCCAATCAATGAACCCCTTCCCAAAGCCAAAAGCCTCCATGGCTTCATACATATATGGCCACTCGACCTGATCAAAGGCCTTCTGAGCGTCCACTGAGATCAAAACTGACTCTGTATTGTGTTCAGCGTATAGTATATTGAACAGGCGTCGTAAATTGGTGTGAATGTGTCTATTGGGAATAAAACCGGTTTGATCAGGGTGCACGATCGCGTGGATATAAGTTTTCAATCGGTTGGCCAGAATCTTGCTAATCAGCTTTGTTTCGTTAGGGAGCAATGACACTGGTCTGTAAGATGAGGCATCCAACTCGTTGCGGGCCTTTTTCAAGATTAAAGAGATGTTTGCCTTGTAAAGCGTTTGAGGTAATTGACCAACAGATGCTGCATGTTTAAACATTCGCAGCAGTAGTGGAGACAGCTCCTTAGAGAAGCACTTATAGAACTCAATGGTGAACCCATCCGGGCCAGGTGCTTTGTTATTTGGAAATTCCGTAATTGCTTCTGCGATCTCTGCGATGGAGATGTCCCCGTCTAACACCGCCTGTGCTTCACTACTAAGATGCGGGAGGTCCAGCCCTGAGAGAAATGTCCTGATTACGTCTGTGTCATGGTTACAGTTTGACTTATACAGTTCTGAATAGAACTCCATAAAACGTTTGTTTATTTCCTTAGGGTCAGTAAGGATGATCCCTGTGTCCGATTTTATTCTCAGTATGGCCCGAGAGGCTTGGGCCTTTCTCAATTGCCATGCCAGCAGTTTCTGAGGTTTATCTCCTATTTCAAATTGCTTCTGTTTAATTATATTCATCTGTTTGCAAACCTGTGCGGATAGAATTGTATTGTACTCATCTCTATGGTAGACAATGGATTTCAATGTATCTGGATCTGCCGAGGTTTTGTAGAGATGCTCCAATTGAGAAATAGATTCATCCAGCTCCACTAACCTCTTTCCTGCTTGTTTTCTCCTTCCTGCTACATAGGATATAATGCTCCCTCTAAGCACTGCTTTGATTGATTCCCAAAGAACTGAATCATCCACGTCCCCCGTATCATTGGTGGCAATAATGTCTGGCAGTCTGACCGACATATAGTCCAGAAAACTTTTATCTTTCAAAATTGTGTTATCAAATTTCCAAGTGCATTCACCTCTATGAATGTTAAATCTGATGTCCAGTGACATGGGAGCATGGTCACTTATCAAGATATTATGATATTGTGTAGTCACAACACTGGAGAGAAGTTTAGAGTCCAGCAGGATAAAGTCAATCCTAGAGTAGGAATTGTGAACTGGAGAGAAAAAGGAGTAAGCTCTGGCGTTGGGGTTAAGTAGCCTCCAAATGTCAACTAAAGCTAGATCCTGCATAGCATTTTTTAGCTTGTCACTGGATTTGCTATTAGTAGTAGACCTTGATGTTTGTTTATCTAATGAAGTGTCAAGGACGCAATTAAAATCCCTCCCATAATTATGTTTGTCTCACCTACCTCAGGAATTTTACGCAAAACCTTCTGGATAAATGCAGGGTCATCAAAGTTTGGACCGTATATGTTTATTAGTGTGACGGGGACACAGTTAAGTGTCCCCGAAACGATTAAAAACCTGCCTTCTGGATCCCCGACTGTGCACCTGTGATCAAACAAGACGTTCTTCTTAATAATTATGGCTACCCTCGAGCTCTGGCGCCAAAGTTTGACTGATATGTTTGTGATCCCCATCCCATGCATAGTTTGTTTTTAGCAGTATACTTGATGTGTGTCTCCTGGAGAAACACTACGTCAGCCTTCAAGCTTTTTAATTGTGCCAAAATTTTCCCTCTTTTAACTGGGTGATTTAATCCTCGCACATTCCAGCTCACTATCCTTGTGACGTCACCCATACTCAAAGGCATGTTACATCCCCTGCTCATATAAGTGCCTGATATTGCCCAAGTACATAAGTAAACGTACCGCCAAAGTTGAATTGTAAAAAAAAGGTAAACAGCTGCATTTGAACATACCGTAAACGTAACACCCTGCGTAGTCCTCCGGGGCCCACTACCTCCTTCACACATTCCTCTGAGAACCAACATCCCACAAGTCCGAACCCTCCGAGCTAGTAACATACCATCAAGTCCGCTTCCTCCAGTGCTGTAGAATGTGAGAAGTGAGTGGAACTGAGACAGTCAGTGTTAACCTGACATGAAAATTGTCGTTTTGTCCTTTCAAATTCCCATCCGCTAGCCTAGCGCGGCACGTTTTTGTCATCCAAAAACTTCTCCGCGTCCTTTGGGTTGTTGAATGTGCGTTTGTCCGCTCCTACCGAGACAACAAATGTCGCTGGATGCCGGAATCCGCATCTCACCTTTGCAGCTCTGCATCTGGACCTTATGTTGTCGAATCGCTGTCGTTGTTTCATCACGGCTGGACCCAGGTCCGGGAAAATAAAGATGCGTGATCCCTCGTGTTGTAAAGGGAATTTCTGTGAAGCAAGCCTCAATATTTGATCCTTTATTGAGTCGTGATGAATCCTGGCAATAAATTGACGAGGAGGACCGTCGGTCACCGCGGACCTAGCACGGACCCTATGAGCCCGATCCACTTTAACAGTGCTGTTGCCGAAGTTTTCTTCTCCCAGTAGTGCTGGAATAAGTTTCGAAACGAAATCCGTTGGGTTGCCTTTTTCCAAACCTTCTTTAACACCTATTATCCGAATGTTTTGTCGTCTAGATCTAGCCACCAGGTCGTCCACTCGCTCGCTGAGCAATCTAGCCTCCTCTGTCCATCTTGAACACTGATCCTCCAGTTTTTTAATTCGGGCCTCATGTTCGTTCAGCCCTCCTTCGTTTGAGATAACTCTTTGCTCCACAGCGTCCAGTGTCTGTTTCAGACCAGCAATGGACTCATTGAGCAACTCGAATTTACAGTCGACATTCTGGTTTAGTCTGTTAATAGCTGCCATGACGTCCGTCATTGTCGGCGCCTTGTCTGTCGCCGCATTTTGATCTTTGCTAGCTGTTAGCGGGTTAGCTTCCGTCTCGTCGCTCGTTTCTCCGGCTGTAGCTTGTCTTTCGGTGTTTTTGGCTTTATTCGGCTTCACCATGATGCCGCTGCACGTTAACAACAGTCACCGCCTAGATTCCCAGTTGTCTCACGAGAAATATATAGTCTCAATTTGTATTTATTTGGTGGAGGAAGCGGAGCCTCTCTAAACGTGACTACTCCATCACACGCTCAGCCGGAAGTCCTGGTACAACCTTTTAATACAATCATGAATCTGAAAATGAGCATAATATGACCATTTTAAATTATTTAGCTTAAGTTGCTCCTAATGTGACATTTGTTCATTTATTTATTTTTATTAACCTTTATTTTGCCAGGAATAATCCCATATCTTGACTGTGTTCAATATTTGACCCATACTGTAAACATGAAAATATCACTGGCAAAACAGAAAATAAGTTGATTACACTGCAGACTTAAGACAAATAATTTGGCTTTATTGACCTTAGATTGTTACCTCCAATATATTATCAATTAAGTCAATTTCACTCAAACAAACAGTTGAATACCACATAACCATAGTCTTTTTAAGTCATCCTTGTACCTTCTTCCACCTCAACCTTTTTTAAATTCCTATTTGAAGTTTTTGCTAGAGATGGAGTGACTTTACAAGATCTCTTGAAATAAACAAAATAATTTCAGTTCACGCAAGTAGGCTACTCCAGTTAAAATACATTTTTTCTCACCGTGCCTCTAGATATGTGAAGGGGAGTCTATTCTGATCTAATCCTATTAAAATTATCATGTTGTACAGTATGTCCACTTTTCATTTAATTGCCACTGTTTCAAGTGGCATGGGAATTCATTTGATCAATAGTGTGCTCTAAAGCTGTGCTGTGTTCAATAGAAAAGCTCTAAGCAATTTCCCTTCACTCTAACCCTAAAGGATCCTTTTTCCTACATCAGAAACCATAGATATAAGTTCCATTTAGGGCTTTAATGTTAGGTTTTCACAATGGCATAGCAGGATTTATCATTTAGAACTGGTTATGACCACTGCTTGTTAACATTGCATATCTGGATCATAAGTTACTGTATATATAAAAGAAACTTTAACTTCATCCAATCACAGAAGGTCAGCTTCTAATCACTGGAAGGTTGCCTATTTTATTGTCTCAAGTCTTTCTCTTCTTGGTGGACTTTCACCAACAAAACCCCACTTTTGTTCAGTATAAAAGTAGTTTAATTTGGAAGGGTTTTGTTCAGTGGGAAGATTAGGGTCGAGGAGAGGTATGAAAGTTGACCAAGGAGAGGATTGAAGGAAGGGGCGTCAATGGCCAGGGGATGAATGCTGTTGAACAGAGTCATGGTGTGGCTGGAAGGTCTGTGAACCCGGGGGTCGAGACTCAGGGTGTGGGAATGCTTCAATGAGCTTCTGGCTTCACCATCCCCATGGGGTTAAATTCCAGGCCCTTCTTGTTGTAATGAGATGGTGCTTACCACTAAGCTGCAGTGGAATTAAGAGTAATTGAAATCATTTAGTTTTGCATCCAAACCAAATTCAAATTCAAATGTTCAAATGTAGCCATCACTGGAAAATAGTACAATTTATCAAAACTAAAATAAAAACCAAAAGAATACAAAGAAAATGCGTTTTCTGCTTTGGATTTTTGGTTCAGTCCAAAGATCCATCCATCCATCCATGCCTGGAAAACCTCCTTCGGGGGGCGCCCAGGAGGCATCCTTACCAGATGCCCGAACCACCTCAACTGGCTCCTTTTGACGCAAAGGAGCAGCGGCTCTACTCTGAGCTCCCCTCGGATGACTGTGCTTCTCACCCTATTTCTACGGGAGACGCCAGCCACCCTCCTGAGGAAACCCGTTTTGGCCAACCCTTGAGGAAACCCATTCCCCCAATGGGATGGAGTTATAGGCGCTACGTAGCTTTTTCGGGCTGTGCCCAGCCGGGCTCCGTGGCAAACCCGACCACCAGGTGCTCACAGACGAGCCTTTCATCTGGGCCTTGCTCCAGACCGGGGCCTCGGGTTTCCTCTGTGCAGGGTCACTTCATCTCCCTCTCGGTGCTTCATAGGGGGTTTTGAACCATTCTTTGTCTGGCATCCCACCCGAGACCACTTTGCCACGGGAGACCCTACCAGGAGCACAAAGCTAAAAGTAGAACGGGAGCCAGAGCGTTCAGCTATCAGGCTCCTCTCCTGTGGAACCAGGTTCCAGTTTGGGTTCAGGAGGCATACACCGTCCCCACATTTAAGAGTAGGCTTAAGACTTTCCTCTTTGATAAAGCTTATAGTTAGGGCATAGAATTGAATATTGTTAGGGAGTGAGGAGTTGCAGCGTCCGCCTAACCCGGCCCACCTGCTTCTCGTCATAGTTGTCAGATCTATCCATCATATAATCGGTAATATAATAAAACTAGAGGGAGGCAGGGCATAAAGCCCGATCCGGTTGGGGAGAGTTCTAGCCTGATCAGGCTCCTCTCTTTACCCTGTCTCTCCTCTCTTTAGCCTGTCTCTCCTAGTTATGCTTTGATAAAGCTTATAGTTAGGGCATAGAATTGAATATTGTTAGGGAGTGAGGAGTCGCAGTGTCCGTCTGACCCGGCCCACCTGCTTCTCGTCATAGTTGTCACACAAACCTCTCCTCCACAATAAGGTGATGGTTCCCAGAGAGGAAAAATGGATCCAATTTTGTATTTTCATTTGACTAATTGATGTCCCATTACAGTACATTAATGTTGGCTTTAGCTTTTTTTTCAATTCCAAGTTAAGGTCTGTTGATATGAAAATGAAATGGCAGGGGTAGTTGTGCAGTAAGGATGGTCTCCTCAAAATATTTTCCTTAGGCAGAGGGCTAATTTCTGTATTACTTCTAAACTCTACCTTTATGTGGGACAACAATTTAGTAATATATAAAGCTATTCTAGGAGACAGGGTTGAATTGTGGGTACTGTCAATGACTTAACTTTTTAATTTCCAAGTTGGTTGATTAAACCAGAAGTCCAGATTCTGACTTCTGTTTTCAATGCATGTTATCCTCAATAAAATGTCTACATTCAGTTAGTTTCGTGGGGGTATTACACTTTTGCCTGATCTGTGCCAGAAATTTGATCTTGCCTAAAGGTGTTGATGAACACAAAATAACAGTAAAGACTTAACGTCTCCAGGCATTTTGATGACACTTTTGTGTTAATTTCCTAATGAAATTTGAAGAGGAGGCAGCTGGATTTTGATGACAATCTTGATTTTGTTTGCCTGATTTTACAATAATGCACGAATTAATACTGAGGCAGCAAAAGAGAATGGTGTGTGTCATGTGGAGGGCTTAGATTGAGAAGATGTTGGTAGCACCTGCTCTCATGAACCATCCACAATTTTTGATATAATTAAAGTTTTAAAGGTCTATTGCAGTAAACATTTGGTCTTGTAAATGGAAAATGGAAAAGCCTATGAGTGATCATAAATTTCCCAGCTCATCTAATAAAATGTGGATAGTTGCTTCAGTCATCATAGATTTAAGTGATACACACTTGTTTTACCTACTATTGGCATTTCGAGATAAAGAATTAAGGATGCATGTGACACATATCTGGTGATGGGACAACCAGTAGTATTATTGCTGCTTGTACATGGAAAGTATGAATACTATTGGAACAGACAGACCAATGAGAGAAATAAAAAGGTGATAGGTAAAATAAAACAAATAAATAAAGACACACAGGATATCAAAGAATATCATACTTCAACACTCAGCGATACCAAATACAGCAATAATGATGAAATGAGATGTAGTGCAGGCCAATCCCCTGCCACAGAAATAAAAGTGAGAAAGAACATTGGATAGGTACTTAAGTCCCACTGACTGATGTTGGAATTTAACCCCCCCACATTTACCTCTGTATGGCCATGGGCCTTCCAGGCTGGTCTACCTGAATGATTATGCCAATGATTTAAAGGAAGGGTCAGAGGGGGGCTTCCATTCTGATATAATGAGGTTATGCTCCAGCAGTCTGAACCCATTCGGCATGAGCGAGGTGTGTGGTCCTCAAGGAGCTATTTTACCGTCTTACTAAAAAAAACACCAGTCCGTCCGTCAAGACGCTGTTATGGTTTGGCTGTTCTTGCAGAATCTTACAGAAAGACGACAGGATTTAACAAGTCATTGGAAACGGAGTATTTCCAGTGTTGCAATGGTCCTAAATGTGTAGCTGTCACATTTTGCTATGAAAACCTGCAGTATCCCAGGAGATTGGTAATTATGCTGTCATCTCTGTGCAAGAATACCCTTAGACGACTTTTGGCTAGTGTTTGACAGAATACACCACAAGTATTTCATGTAATTCATTGTAATTCATGTTTGATTCTGTGGGCAAAATGTTGGATGCCATTAAAACTTGGCTGTTAAAATACAATCAGAACTGCAGTTGTATAAAACACAGGACACAGAATACATGAATGCTCACTCATAAGTCTATAAAACATTTTCACAGAACATCCATGTTCCATATTTTCAATCAGCGGCAGAATAGTACAACTCCGCTTTGGTTTTGTTTCACATGTATGCATACACAAGAAAATGTAGTATTGGTTTATTCAACAAACAAAACTGGAATCAGAATACATGTTGACAGGTGTTTCCTATGTGTTTTACACAACCTCATCATTCTTCACTGTCTCATATCCACCTTTTACTTTGAATGACAATTTCATAAATATTATCTATGTATAAGAGTTATCACTTCAAGCAAAAGCACTTACAATATATCACATTTACATTTACAGAGTGTGTCCTGGAAAAAAATGCTGTGTGTTATGGGGTTGTTATTGATATTTAACAAAAATCTTACCATTTTGCCTCTGGGTTTCAGTGGCAACACTAAGTGAATAAGTGACAAACTAAAAGAAACAGTGGCAAATCAGACAACAATAGCTAATATACCAAAATGATGGCATTCTAAAATTTCAAACATGGACTTTTGGTTTAATCTTCTGGCAGTTATCAAACACTTCCCTGGTGATCAGAGGTCTGGAGTGTTACATCAGAAATGTAATTTTATTGCTTTTATAAACAAAGTAATACAATTATTAAAATCAAAAAAGCTGGCACTAAGATAGCCAGTACAATGATCTGAGAAGTGAAATACTTTGTTTGGCTTCTTTAGTTTTGTAAGAACTAAGTTAGATACAAAAAATGTTTTATCTTTTAAGATTTTGATTATGTAACAGTCGACTGTGGCTATTAAAATTTAGTTCTGGTATTTTGGGGTTTGTTATTAGTTTTTAACAAAAGCAATTTAAGCACTGAATTGTGAACTTTGTGTCGAGTGGTTGAAGTTATTTGAGGCCAAGAAAGTGCTGAGGTTTTTTTAATTTTTATTTTGACAAGCATAATAGAAAGCACGAAAAGAGCACATACCTCCACCAAGGCTGTATATTGTAATACTGTTTTCATAATATGGTTGATGGATTGATGTTAACCTTTAATCCAACACTAACACGTCCTGCAATATGATATTTTGTACCGTATGAGCTATTTCAATAATAAGGAGAATAATTTTCATTCAGTAATTCATAAGAAAATGGAGTGAAGGTAAAGAAAAATCCCAGGTCACTATTATTAGAAATCAAAACTAATTCTGGATCCACAACAGCAAAAAGATTAGAATCACTTGTACCTTGACCCATAACTATTGTTCCACCAAATCTCATTGACAAACGAACCAAAATTTGAAAACATTAGTAATGCATTTTAGAAATAATGAAGCTTCAGACACACTGCTTATTTCAATCTCCTGATCCTTGAAAACAGCACTGAGATTCACATTTAAGTCATTGTGGGTGAGCAGAGTGGAGAGGATTAGACAAGTATTATGAATTTTATTACATTTTCTAATATTTGAAGCAACATTGATGACAATGGCAAAGTAGTTGCATCATTTTCATTTTCTATTATCACCGGCTGCAGGGGAAGAGAAACATCAGAAATGACTTCTCCTGCAGTGAGTCTATTACCTGAGAATGTTTTGCAATATTAATACTCTATCAAGACATACTTAGCAGGTTTTACACATTGCTACACTTTCCAACTTTTATATAAAACCTGATGTGGTGGTTTGCTGGTGTAAATGTCAGTCATTTGCACTCTATTGCATGAACATTTGTGACTAAACAGCAGGCACACTGGATAATAGAAAATAGGGAAGTTTCAGTTTTTTGACTGACAGGCAGGAGGACACATGAGGCTTCACTGACCTAACAACCCTGGCAGGGACAAGCTTATGAACTTATGAAGCTTATGAAGAGAAACAAACATGGAGGAAAACACACACACACACACACACACACACACACACACACACACACACACACACACACACACACACACACACACACATGCCAGTATTGATGTGGTTGCTCTTCAGCTTTGCCACCTGAAATAGTCAGAATCAGTCCAGCTATATTTTGGACATGTCATTGATTCAAATGAGTTACTCATTACATGTGTACAAGCCTTCAAAGTAGGGCAAATCAAATTTCTCAATATTCTTGACCAAATACCTTAATGTCCATATTGTGATGATATTGTATGGTGGACTATTGCTACTTTAACAAAATGTTATGTACACAATGAGATTTTTTATACATAATATTCTCCAGAAATTATTTAATGACTTAGTGGGTAAAGGTAAATAATAGAACAGCTCAAACAGTCTGGTAAGTTCAGAGAATTACATCACTTTACTGTAATGCAGCCTGTAAAACCAGGTAAAGACAACACTTACCATATTATGATACATCCAAAATCTAAGACGATATCTTGTCTCATATTGCGATATCGATACAACATCAATATGTTGGCCAGCCCGACATCAAAGTCTCATTTTGTTAATGTTATCTGTATAGTTTGCACAATTTGGCTTCCCTAATGGATAGTTACAGTATTTGTAGTAAACAGTTGTTGCAGAAACAATGTCCATGCTTCATAGTCAACCTTGGTAATTGTATGTACTATTGCTTTTCTATTCTCTCATTAACTCGTGCTACCGTAATTGCTTTAACTCAGCAGATTATACTATGTACAGCTCCTAATGCGGTGAGTTTGAGCAGCTGTTATTAACACAGATAAGAAGCGTGACACTGTAATCGGCTGACAGGATTGGCTGTCATGCCAGCTTAAATTACAGGGCATGTATATGTGTTTGAATTGTCTGGATGGAGGCTGCTTGTTACACTCCTCACCTGTGACAGTCATGCCTACAGCATGTGGGAGGGAGACTCTAGCTCTACACACACATTCAAACAACTCAACCCTGGCAGCTCTCTGGTTTGTTATCAGTGTGTTGCCTTGCTGAAGATGAATCTTTAAAATGTTGTCCTAGATAACTACAGTTTTTAGTTGTTTTTAGAAAAGGGTTGGTTTGCACTGTATTGCATTGCTTTGAAGAGTGCCATCTGTTTGTTGTTATCTTCTAAAGCAGCATGTATTATTTGCAACACGATCATCAACTGTCGGATGAAAACAAAACTGTAATTGCTGATCTCATACATGGAAAGCTCACTGATGTTCACTCAAACAAACTTGAAACAGTCGTGAAATGTGAGATACAGTACATGGAATATTGGATGTACAATAGTGTTGCTTTGCTGACTGGTGACATTTATTATGTTCAACAGTCATTGGCAGTGAGTGCTAAGGTTGCACGGCCCGTTAGATTTATTATTGTAATAATAGAAAATGTGCAGAAAGTGTAATGTAAAAAAAGATAGATAATAGGAAAACATGTCTGTGTCTTGCATTATTAATGTAACAAATTAACTGCAGAACAAACAAAAGGTAGGTCCTCACCCTAAAAATGAATCACTTGTATTCCACTGAAATCTGATTCTTGAGATACCCTGCTAACTAGTGAAATGACAAACAAATGGGATGGCAAACATAACCTCAGTGGCAAAAGTAATTACAATGAAAGTAGAACAGAGGCATACAATCTCCTAATCAGTTTGTCAGCCTTAATAAGACCTTGCTCCTGCTGAGAGAAAGTAATCTACTGGAAACTGATTTGACTGATGAACCTCCAAATAAACCTCCAAGCCAGTGAATCCATCATATTATACAGCACATTATCCTAGCTTTATGATGGTGATCACAGAGGTTAGAGTACATAATCTTTCTGTCATAATTCTGACAGTTTAGATAGTGATGATATGACACAAAAGGATTTATGATACTGGCACCAGGTAGTGCTAAATTACTGTTTGTTGTTGTAGTTTACAATGAGCTTTGTAACAGTTACTTCTTTGCTAGACCTAAATCAAAAATAAAATAATTTAATTTAAATTGAATGCAAACACTTTTAATTACAGAATTATTTCATTGAGCTATTGCACTTTCCTGTGAGTCAGTCAAGTGAAAATGTGTATGCTTTTTCCCCTCTAAATTCAATGTCAGAATATATTGTTTAAAGACTGAGTTGGATACAAATTCACACAACACAGGCTGCAAAACATTGAGCCTATTAGGATGGAAATGGAGGGCCAGGTGGCATTGATGCATTTAGAATAGCATCACAGTAGCTGCCCTTCCGTTCTCCCCTACTTAAAGCATTAAAAAACACATACTGTATATTGTGGATATGATGAGAATCTGCTAATCATGATCACTTCAGCCCCAGAGGTTTCACTCATTAAAACATAGCTGAATGTGGAGTGTGACATAATAAACATGCAGTAAAGAGACCATCTGCCCATATGGTTAGCAATTATATTACAGTTCCAGCTCTGTAAATGGTGATTGAGTGAGAGAGTGGAATAGAAAGATACAGTGTGCATGACAAATGTTCCATATGGTCAATATGTTTTACAGGATGATCCACTGTAGGTAGAGCTTTTCTCTCCAATTAAACATGCCTTGACAAACAGATTTATAATAAACTTGTCTTTTTTCTTTCACTCACATTGATTCCTGACACAACTGCCTGCTGCTGTGCACATTAAAAAGAGTTTAATGTTTTCTGTGCAGAAGTACAGAAAGGCCTGTTGTGTATGCATGTCCTTGGAGGACATGGCAATTTTAGTGTATGGGACTCATTAGAATTAAAAGTGTCATATGACAAGTTGTGACAATTGTTTTGCACAGAGAACAGTTGCCCCTGTCTTGGCAGTGTTACACAGAACGGCCATCTGTAGCCCACATGTCAGAGAGCAGCAGCCAACATGGTGGCAGATAATTGGTAAGGAAGAAGGGCTAGAACAGAAGCCGGGATCTAAACCAACTGAAATCAATTTGGAATAGCTGGACTAACAAAACATGCACAGACATATTTGTGTGGACAAATGCAGAGTGTGGGAGCACATTACCATTTACATTTCCTTCCTTTTCCTCTACAGTTTATGGGAGAAGCATTTACACACAGTCACTGACTGTGAAGGTCTCTGAATTATTCATGGCCTGAGGCGGACATCATTCTTATACATTTCATTGCACCATTTACTTCCGTTTAACATCAATCATGTGAGGTAATGACAAAAGTCAATATATAAAAAGAAACAAGGAAGCACTACTGTAGCAGGACTGTTGACTCACACAATATTAATGTGCATTTGCAGTAAAGCGCTGTGCACAATACTTTTGCATTTAAATAAGCATTTGCATAAAGTGTTTATTTTGTGCTAGATCAGATTGACAGCCCATAAAAGATACATAATTGATTACCCATGCCATGAAAAAAATGTACTGAAGCATAATGCATTCACTTGAGGAAAATATGTTTGCCCTGTTTTTCTGAATTAATGAGATATCTATCTCAGGAATTCTGAGATACATTTTCATGAAAAAAGATCTGCTCTGTTTTCTCCTTAATTTGAAAAACAGAGAAGATTCCTTTTCCTCAAGTAAATGATTTATGCCTCTGTAAAAATGTACTCATCTTGTTCAAGGTGACTTTTATAGATGCATTGACATTTTTCAATGCTACATGTTTGTTTTTGAGGGAATATTCATTTTTGAAATGTCAATATTGTCACACACACTCACACTCACACACACACACACACACACACACACACACACACACACACACACACACACACACACACACACACACACACACACACACACACACACACACACACACACACACACACACACACACACACACACACACACACACACACTTGCACCAATGATATCACACACTGAATGACTGACAATCTGTCAAAACGTCTCATTTGTCTGTGAATTGAAACAGGATGACAGCAGAGGAATCACACACAGCAATCTATCTCGCAGACAATATGCTTCTACCACTTGTATGAGCCAAATGATTATTTACAACCTGCTGTAAGCAGAGAACGTATGAATAAATTCATGTGAGTGCTTTGGACTGCATGAGGCGCAAGAATAAACTTGCACGTCTTCCATGCATCAATTTAAGAGCTATTGATTCACAGATGGCAATCCTCACTGATCCAATTATTGAGAATGTAACCTGGAATTTATACAATTTACAAAATCATTAATTACATTTCTTGTTAATTGTTTCCCCCTTGATTGATGTCAAGGCCAACGGCTATAGCCGTTAGTGTTGATTATTGTTACTTGTTTGGCAGCATAACAAGCCTACAGTATTTGGTCCAGTGTATCTCTGGGACATTTCATGTCAAAGTTGTCAGAACCGGTGCTGATCCCAAACAACGAGCTTTCATCGTCCAACAGCTCAGGGCTGTTGTTTCCTCAAAAGACAAACTAAGGATTAAATGATACCTACAGGTCAGTAAGTTCTACATAGATCATTGGCTGCAGCAATTGTAGGTTAAACGACAGAAACATAAAAAAAGCATGTCATTTGTCCTCCATCTTTAATCCCAATTGTTATTATTTTCCTTGTGTATATGATTTGACTGAGGAATGCATACAAATGGGGGGGGTTCACCTCCCCTGAGAGAATGTGCTTATTGCTCTGAGTGCAGTCTGTCCACTCAGATAGTTTCCCTTAGTTTTGCTGCGGTGAAGTAGCTCACACTAATGCTTACATTTTGATGCAAACTTGTTTCTATATCTGCCTGGAGATTTACAAATAGCACAATTTAGTAGAAAAGCAAAACCTGTTAACAAGTCTGGGGATTATCATGTGTGACGGTGTCAATACATTCGAAAAAGACGCCTTGCTGTCATCAGATCAGATGTAATCTTTTGCTATGTAGAACAGCACCGGATGACATTGCATGGAGGCAATGCATGGCTCCAAAAATAAATAACATCAAAATGATCTGGATGAACAGATAATTCTTGAGGTGAGAGCAAAGACATCCTTGAATGTGTTTTTATCTTAGTAAGTAAGTAGTAAGTAAGGTCGTTTTGCTTTAATATCTCTTTGCATGGAAACTCCTGCAGTGCTATTTTCTGTTTATGCTGCAGCAGCTATGCACACTTTTGAAAGTCAGCCAAAAATCTTTGTTGTGTGATATTTACTTTATCACAGCCGGCAGCCATTAGACAGAATACTTTTGAAGCACACAGAGAAAGAAACTTATTTTTCACATAGTGGATCACAATAAATGCTGCACTGTTACTTTTGGAAGCATTTGTCAAATACAGTTTGTACATCAGGGAGTTTATTTAAGGGAAACCATTACGTCTGCATTAATCATCTGTTACAGAAACTAACTGTCCAAATGCACTTGTGATAAAAAATCCTTGTAACCAAAGATAATTAATTTATTGTTTTTTTAACGTATTATTCAAACATGGTTTTGAGCTCTGTAATTTTCTGCATGCAGAGCTCTTGACCCCTTGGGCTTTCACATTATCATTAGCAGTTTACCAAACAATATACCAATCTTATACCCATTAAAACATTTTCTTTTTATCACAAAAATGGCAGAATTGCATGTATAAGTCCACAACATATGTCAGGGTGTTATATATTTCTTTTATTAAGGAACTAGCTTTTCCTGGAAGCAAATCAGTGTATGACATCTCAACTGGACTTATTTTGATTTGGTGTGTATATGGGACATGTGGAGATGTTCACATGAACAGTATATTTAATCTGTGATGTGTCTCAATCATCATTTAGGTTGATTTATTTCAGTATGGATATCAATCTACAATTGCATGATGCATTTTATGATGTAAAGGCCACTGGAAAATACACAGATATTGAGTCACACTACAACTAACATTATCATAAATTACTTTTGTACATTGAGACCCATTATTCAACGTGAAACCTTCACTTGTAGTGTGGCAATGAAGTACTTCATTCTTAACTTTTAACCTAACACAATCGCCTGTGTTCTCAGCCTATCACACACACAGAAGTTAGTTCTCAAATAATACATTTCACAAAATTCGGCATGACATTCAAGATGGGAAAGAAGATAATTTAAGTTGAAAACTAAACTTCTTTTTACATACTGTAAGGAGTGAGGTAGCACTGGCCCAGTGTAAAACATCCCACCTATGCAATGTGTCACAGTCAAGTGGCACTATGAGAAAGGCTCCACACTGATAATGCAAAGGTCAACATCTAACGGCTTTATGCAGCATCAGCATTCTAGTAAAGAGAATGCACAAGCACTGCTAATAGCACTATCAAGAGGAGTATACAACATACTTATACACACTTCACCTTTTTACCAACACTTGCCTCAATGCCCCCCTGAGAAATGTTATGCTGATTATCCACTGAAAAATATGTAGTAGTTCTGTAAATCTTGGTATAAATGTAGTATCGTGATCCTTAATATCTAATAGAAGAAGGCATATCTCTAAATCCAGCCTCTCTGCACTGGTCACCTTTGTGCTTTATTGAAGATTTAAAGATTTTAATTATCATTTAATGGCATTCATGGGATTAGTTGCTGACTATGTTGCTGACCTCGTAACCTCAAATGAGCCTGTCTGCAGCCTGAGATCCCCCGGTGGGTCCTTGTTAGTGGTTTTGATGTTGAGGCTGAAAACCAGAGAAAGGGCTTTTGCAGGCCCCTTGACTCTGGAATAAATTAATGCAACCTAGCTTTTTATCTTCTTTTAGATCTCTTTTGAAAGCACATCATTTTGTAAACGGAAGTGTTTTTGTAAATCACTTTCCAAATTACTCGTGTGGTGGCGCTGTTCCATAGCTGCCTCCCGGAGACTTGCTCCAACCTCAGTCAAATTCCTCGTATGTGTCCTCATACCTGGTGAATAAAGCTGATTCTGATTCTGAAAGGTGCTTTACTTGAATAAAGTTACAGATGTGCACTAATAAGCTTACATATTTTGTAGTCTTTTGCTCTGTCCTGTGGCAAAACACACACATTTCAGAACATATTGAAATATTAGGCAGTAACTTAAAGGACTATGAACCATAACCTACCAAGAGATTATCTGGGTTGCTCTCACTAAAATCATCAATTATTTACTGCATATCTCAGTATTTATTATCGAGCAGTATCATAATTGTGTACTCTTTAACTGTCAATGTTTACTCCACTTCTTTGTTCCAGAAGCAGCAGCAGTGTCAAACTTCACACTGTGACTGACTGGTTGCTTCCAATAGTGCCCTCAGCATTGGGCTCTTTGACAGTTCAGTTGAAATATGGATATATATAGTTCATGAGAGACAAGAAGGGGAAACATTCTCTGTCTATACCAGCAGTGGATGTTGAATGTAATGGAGTCTTTGGTTTATTCAGGCTATTTTGTGTGTACATTCTTGAGTGGTGAAATGTGTTAATGAAAATGAAAAAAGAAAAAAGACAGATGAGAAATACAAATGGTCGTGTTCTTTATCCAAAACGTTTAGTCTTTGTTTCTCTATTGCCATATCTCATATGTTAGAGGCATGACCAGGATATATTCTGTAATTGTCTTATATGACATCTTCAAGAGGGAGATCGATAAATTGGCTGTTATACATTGTGATACTTTTCATTTGTCCAACAGAGTCACAGTTTTCATAGTTTTGCGTTGCCAGACCATCCACACGCAACGGAGCGGAGGTGGGTCTGGCTACTCCACACTCCAGCATTCGGGGATGGGAGCAGAATTACTCTGGTTAATTGGCATTTCTTTAAACCAATCACAATCGTCACACAGGACGGAACCGCTGCAAAACAGTCGTGCGAGAGAAAACTCGTATTGGACTGATACTCTAGCTAGCTGTCTTGATTTTCCCTTCAGAGATCTGAGGAGCAGTTAACCATAGTCTTCAGAAATCCACCGGAGTTTAAAATTCCAACAACAACAAAAAAGCGGAAGGTAAAGTAAATCAGCAATGATCCATGCATCCGATGGAATATCCTGCGGCACCAGAGAAGGAAAGTGGAACATCAAGGACTATAGTTTTCACAACTGAGATTCTAAAATGCCATTTTAAGGGAGCTGCAAAATAACCTAAGTTTTCTGATATGGATTGAATAATGGAATAACAATTATAATGTTTAATGAATGCTTAGCCTAGAGCCTTAAATTATCTTAAAAAAGAATATATTTAAGAAGTATACATTATTGATATCCAGAAATGCTCGTTTGTTATGCAAGTCTCTTTTTTTACTCTTTATATAGATACTAAGAGAGAGTGGAATGTCTGCAGTGTATGCGTCAGTGTTTTATTGAAGGATACATTAATAAATTCAAGTGCTATTCTTTTTTTAAAAAACAGAACGTTTATCAACCTACCCAGTGGTTTTGTGTGTAATTGATAATCCTTCAAACAATTTGGTGTAAATGAATCAGTTGGAAACATAAAAAATGAGACAGCATTTTCAACCAACTAAAGCCTGCTTTTGCCTGAACCTCTATCTGAAATCAAGGAACTGTTTAAAATGAAATACTAAGAATTTTGAGTGGTTATAATTGTAAAACAAATGTAGGCTACCACACAAGACAAAATTACTGAGGTGTAGCAAGAGTAAATAAAAATGGGAACAGGGCAATTGACTCATTTGAATTGTACACCATGTGACATTTCACATCTTTCACAATAGGTGTGAACCTCACTTTCACATTATTGGTATTTTTACAACTCAATAACAAACAAAAATTGTGCAATTATATAAAAATACTTCCTCATTTAAAGTCACATGACTGACTCATTTCTTTATAGTTATTACAGTGTTCAGTGATGTTTTGACATCTTAGCTATAATAATGCTTTGTCTGAACAAAACCCTCGTTTGACCCAGTTTTGTCCCAATTAAGCCTTCCTCTGCATGCTGGAATAGCTGAACTGAACTCTAAATCTCAGGTTGACAGTTCTAATAGGCTTTCTTAAAATACAAAGATCTTCAGAGTTACAAATAAGGGTGTAAGTCCAAAAAGGCTGCTGCCAGGTTTTTGTTAACGAGCCCCAGTGAAATAAGTTATGGTACAGCACATTGTTTTCTTTATTTTTGATTATTTATTTTTTTTATTGAGAAAGGCACAAGATTAACAACATTACACATCTTTACACATACAATGTAAAACGTTTCAAAACTAAAACCAGTGTATACCTCCAATCCCTCTGTGTGTTGTTAAGTGCATCAGTGCTGACTTTGTCCAGTTGATTTTGTACCCAGAAAACAAACTAAATGACTCAGGTACAGTACTTTCTTGGGCACTACCCACTTCCACATAACATGCTTACTGTAAAGCCAAGAAGAGCAGTGTGTAGGAGTGAGTCACTGTGAAATTGACTTTGTTATGAACCCAACTGTGGGTTAATAAAAAGTGGAATCCAGCAACATTTTAAAAAATCTCCCCCAAGGAGAGGACTGTCAGACTTAAACAGGCTTATGTTTGACACTTTGATGATGCATCATTTGGCACATTTCATGGAGAACATTTAAACAAGTCGCCAACCTTAGTTTCACCTCACAACTTATCTGAATCCATGATGAAATGTACATGGGGAATTATTGATAATGAATTACAAATAAGGAAATTTGCAATACTTGCCTCATTAATTGACAAAGCCAAAGACCTTTTAGACCTGTTAATTAAAAGCAGCGGTTTATATTAAAATACACTTTACGATTGCGTGTAAATTTGACACCATTTAAAAGATAAAGAAATTATACATTTTAAATCAGGCTAAAACTTGGATTATCTTGTTGAAGAGAGATTTTTGCTCCTCATTGGCACAATGTTTTATGAATTTAAAAATGGGTTCTTTATTAGCAACTAAACATACTGCATAAAAAGCATGACAGGATGGATTAGATGCCCATATATTGTATTTGCAGATGATGAGGAAGACTTAGACCATTAATAATATGCATTACTGGGATTTTCTCTAAAATGTTAACAGAAGATATTAAAAACTTCCAAAAAATGTTAAATTCCTTCTTATATATACTGTAACACAACACTCAAAGGAGCAAAAAAGGACAACATTTCTCTTTCTATCAGTAGTTGTGCCAGTTGGACATCATACTTTTGCCTCCAGACACCGTGGATGAAGGAGAGCAAAGAAAACAAGTTGGGGAGTAGCAGACAGTGATTGAGTATAAGAAGAAATGAGGGATGGCAGGGTAAAAGATCTGTGACTGAAACAGAGTACAAATCAACAAGATGAACCTAAACGCTGCTTCTTCCCCTTATGCTGCACAGATGCTCTCCTGATTCCTAAAAGTCCATTTTAACAATTTCTCTGCTTCTCTCCTTGCAGGGTAAATTTAATGTCCGTTGCGCCCCCTGCATCTGATGACACAGTAAGTGGTCTTGAAATTAATTTGATCACCACCACCATCCCTCCTGCTTATCTCTCCTTACCCCCTGTTTCTCCTGCCTCTTTGGAGGGTTAAACGGTTTGAGAGATTGTTGGCCATGGCAGTAAAGCATGCTGACAATGGGGGGCAGTAACCAAGGGCTTGCATGATGATTTGGGGTGAGGTGATTGCTCTACGTTGCTGTGATGCAGCAGTTTGACACAGCAGCTCAGATATTGGTCTCAACTTCTGACCTGATCAAATCCGAGATAAATAACCCAGCACCTCCAGCTGACAGATGTCAAAGTAGCCTCCATAAAGTAGTCACATGTATGAAGGCGGCTTACCCATTGGAAAATATGTCAAGCAGTATGTTTTGTTTGCATGATAAGATAAGTTCCAACTGGCAAGCATAATAGATTGTGAAATAATTTTAAGAACAGTGTCTATATGATCGAATGACATTACCTTTTTTGAAAAGTCATCAAACATTGGACACAAATCTAAATATTAGGATTGCCAGGATTTTCTCATGCATGTGGGTAAGAATAAGTAAGCTATTGGGACTATTGAATTTTATACTGAAATGTCACCAATGAAGGCTTCTAAACCAAAGACTACACAACGGACATGTTCCAGCAGGAATGTACGAAGCCCTGGAAGGGTCACCTCGCAATATGTTTTGCATTCTCCTGCAATACATTGCGTCCTCCCGCAATATGTTTTGCATTCCATCCCAATATATCGCGTTCCCTCGCAATACTTTTCTTTTTCCATTCCCGAGTAACGGGTCTATCCACTCAGCACAACGCCACAATGTGGATCAGCTCATTACATTTTACTTTGAGCTGGGTATGCTGATATACTGCTCAATGGGCAGATACATATCTGTTCCATAATCATTACCCATTTGTTAAATTAATGAAAAGATAAAATGTGTGTGTGTGTCGCATGTGGCGATGAATCAATACTGATCGAATTATGAGCTTGTGTTCATTGTGTAAATTATTATAAGACACCATTTTATCTAATTTTAAATCAAATGCAAGGCAAATAGATCCCAAATGTCTTACAGTAGATGGCAAATTGTAGACTTAGACACTTTTTCCACCTTTTTCACCCTAAACCCTGAGAGCTCAGAAGAAAACACATTTATTTAAGTTTCATTTTCTTATTTGAAAAAACTCCTAAGTGATAATGGTGTTGGTTCACTGAACAAGATGTGGTGTGCATATTTAAACACAGGATCCAGTGCCGTTCCAAGGTTGTCAATGCAGGAAAATGGTTTACTATGGTTGCAGGTGAATAATTGATAGTGGATGAATGGATGGATGGCTGGATGGATGGATGGATGGATGGATGGATGGATGGATGGATGGATGGATGGATGGATGGATGGATGGATGGATGGATGGATGGATGGATTGATGATTTTGTTTAAACAAATAAATACTGTATATAAAGAAAATGTCACAGATCTAAATAGCCTTGAACAATCAATCATGACAAATTAGGTTGGATTCAGCTGACTTACACCAGTAATGCATCCACAGTCTGCACTGCATCCACAATCTGTACTTGGTTTTTCTCTTAACTTTAAACAGGATAAACAATGTGACCAAATATATAACGAAAAAGTCCATTAAACTCACATCACTCCTCTCTTTGTTCTGTCTGCTTTGTTTGGAGGAAAAGAATGTTACAGTCCTGATGGGTGGAGTGGTATAAGCTTGGAAAGAGACGTGGTTTTAGATTGACAGTCCATGAATGAGGCAGGTCACGTGGAAACTTGATATTTAACATTTTAATGATCTAAGCGCACGGCGTGAAGTGCAGGTTGAAAGTGCGTTTAAGTTGTGTCCAAATCCACTTTTACTAATTTGACGGTGGAAAAAAAGGTCAGTGTGCCAGGCGTATGGTTCAAAAGGGTTGTACTTAGCGTCTTCATCAATTCATAGGTGTGTTTTGGGCATAACATGCAATAAACCAATCAGAGTGTCATCTACTATTGGCTTTAAATGCCAGGCCAATGTCTTTTGCATGTGTGTGTGCTGCTGCACTTCCCTGTGTGTGTGTAACAATCATAGTGTGCGCACACTGTGCACAAGCCTAGTCACATTTGACTGAAATGCGACGCTATAGAATTTAGACCAGGTTTTTGTTGGTCAATGGCGCGATCACTGTCTGCTGCTGCAAGATAGCAATACGATGGGCGCAGGTACATTTGCTATTTAAACAACTTGGGCAATGGACGGGAAATTAACTGCGTCAGTGTTAAAATAGCGAAGACGCTTGAGTTGGGCTTTGCAACGCGCGCCGGGTGCAAGATAGGGCCCTATGTGTCATTTGTAGCTGATTAGAATAAAACTGCCATTAACTAAGTCAAATCACATCAGGTGACATGTGGTCGCTACTGCACACGTCCCTTACAGCCCATAGACACACACCTGACCATGATGTAATTGTTGACATAAATCTGATGTAATTAAACGGATTTCTCACACAGTAGCCTACAGGAATATAGACTATTACAGGGCGACTGAAAGGGTTGTAGCCATAGTTGATTGTAACCAAAGTGCAGGCTGTGTTTTCATGTTTTTGTCCCTGAACTAATGTTCTCTCTTTGTAACACTACTAGGGTGCTGCAGACTCTCTGTTAATTGTTTGTTTTATTGCCACATCATGCAAACCTCTGACATCGCACATTCTCTTTTTATAGATTTAGGAAATAGGCTATTGATCATACCCTATATGAGATACAAACGTCCCAATTGAGCACTATATCAGCATAATTTCCAGCTCAAATTAAAATGCAACGAGCTGATTCATTGCGTTGGACAGCTGAGTGGAAATAGACACATGGCTGAGAAGGAATAGAAGAAGAAACGCGAGAGAACGCAAAGTAATTGTCTGAAAATATCTTGCTGTGACCCTTCCGGGGCTCCGTAGGAATGTGATCCAAAATTGGGAGAAATTACAGTAATAACATCTGAAGTCAAGATTACAGCTTTCTCTAGCATTAGCATGTAGCTATGTGTAGCAGAGTTATGTAAACGCAGCAGTAGCGTGCCTGGAGAATATGACCAGGCAAGCTTCTCCAAGAGTTAAAAAAACTGTTGAAATATGTTCATCGCAGTATTTGAAGCTTTGTTTTTTTAGTTTTTTTAAAACTATCCTACCTTGGTGTTAAAGTCCCCCAAAATACACAACAATAAAAATTTTAACAAACAATGTAACGAAATAAACCGAATTTAAGTTAAAAGTATACTCACTATACATACTAGCAATACATTGTTCAAATATTAATCTTTATCTGCATTAGTGGGGGCAAGTATCTTAAAAAAATCAGATGCATATCAAGAGAGAGAAACCATGGAATTTTCTTTTTTTTTTCAGAAAAATGTGCTTTGTAAGGCATCAGCTGTACTTAACCTTTCTCTCCTGGTTCAGACAGGCTAGTTTGGAAAAACGTCAAAGAAAAAACTCCATAGAATTAGAATGAAAAGCGAAACATACAACTCTCTGTGGTTGTGCAGACTTATCAGCAACAAAGAGTCACACAGGAACATGGGAACTTGGGTTTGAACCAGAGTGCGAACTAGAGAGCTAGGGGGAGCCTTAATAAGACCAGCGCTCCCCTGAAAACAGGATTTGTGAAATTTTGGGGTGGTCTCTAAAAATATTGACAACGTGTTATTTTGACGTGCAATTTCAGTTTTGTGTAATGTGATCATCGGGATTATTATGTATAGCCTACTATTGCAAAAATCATTAATGCAAAGTCATTTATGCATATTGGTGATTTAAACCTAATTCACCTAAATAAAGATAACCATAGCTACTATTCTTGTCATGAGCATCAACGAATGTTTAGTACATGTTAACTCAGTCCTTGAAAGTAATGCGAAAGTAGTTTAACGCTTTACAATTCAGAGACAGTAATATTGTAATATATCTAATTACTCTCCAATGACTAGGGCTGTAACGATATGCTGAAATAAAACCAAAATCGCGCCACAGCCCCACAAATCTGTGTCTGAGTGAGAAAGCAGGATCGTGACACCCCCCTTCCAACTCCAAGAGTTATCCTTCCCGCCCAGATCCAGTGTTACTACATCTTTAAATTAATATTAGTCCTTTTGGTGCTTTAGTCCTGTTTTGTCTGGTAAGTTTAATTGTAAAGACGGCTAAAAGCGAAGGGGGGGGGGGAAAGGTAATGCTAACGGAGGTGTTACGTTACGAGTGGCCGCTGTTCTGACTCGGATGCCTGGGTCTGTTGTCTGACGGTTCAGTAAACTGCTGTTAGCGTCCTCAGCACTGGAGCTAAGGGCTGACTGGGATGGCTGCTAGCTGGCTAGGGGCTGACTTTGCCGGCCGGGGCTGTAATGATATTGGATGGTTGATAGCTGGCTGGGGGCTGACTGTGGAATGGAGGTGTCACCGGGGCTGTTGTCAGCAGACTGACAGGGGTGTGCTAGCTAGCTAAATTACCATTAGATTTGTCATCCATCTGTACAGTTAACATTACTGATGAATTTGTGGGTTAGTGGTCAAAACAATCATATTAAAAATAACTGAGCATGTTGAATGGTGTTGTAATCTTATGTTACCCACCAAGAATTACATTAGCTACTTGTCAACCAGCATCTTTACAGAAGGCACCAAAGCACTTTTCCTCTTCGTTCCCCCTTCAGGTTGGAAGCGGAATTGTCCATTACTGTTAACATTACCATTATTCTTATGTCTCATTCCAACGAGTTAATGAACCACTGAAACGATTTTGGAAACATTATTTTAAAGTACAGAAGAATCTTTGGTGTTGGATCGATCAATATTGAAATCAATCAACATCAATAAATAAGGTATGTGTTGTATAACTGTGTTGCAAAACGGGATGTAATCAATGATAAAACAATGGATGTCTGTTATTTCAGAGTAGGCTACAGAAATCATAGGCTCCTGTTTTATCAAAGTTTGTCAGCGCCATGGCTCAATATTGAAATGGTTTCACTAATGTGGATGAGGTTGTTCTAATTGAATGGCCGTCTGTACGACTCATTTTAGAATAGACAGAGAGACAAAAGAGATTTGTGGCAGCCGTACTGAACTGCAGTCGGCAGACGTTTACCACTGTGGTGCCGCAATGTTTGCTGAACGGATGTCGCACGCTTGCCACTGCTGTGCAACTTTATATTGTATACAATATGGCTAAAATACATTTATAGTAATTAGAACTATCACTTTTCCACACTTCTTACAACTTCACCTTCTTCTTACAGAAGAGCACACTGTACCAAACAGGGAATTTCAGCTTTACATCTGTGAACTCCTAACATTACAATACAAGAGCTCTGATTGGCTCTTTGCTGTTGGGAGGGTGCAAAAAGGGATGTGACAAAGATAGTCAAATCAGACTCCGAGCAAATTCAACAATTGATATCTGTGTGTCCCAGTCACAGAGGGATTTACCTCTCAAAGCCGATGTCGTAAAGCACACAGGGTACAGAGTAGGCCTTCAGGGCAGAGCATATGGAGACTAACGGCAGAGAAACACTGAAGGCAGACTTTGATGCATTTGATATTTCTGAGGAGCTTGGATTTCTCCTTGAAGAGCCGCTGGTAAGTTGTATTACTTTCCTTATACAACAGACTATCCTGTCAGTTTTTCTTGAGTCAAATCTGAAAAAAGGTTACAATATGTCATAACAAAAACAATGGCACACATTCATTTGTTTACCATTAAGGACTATTTCCTCATTCCCCTTTCCTCTATTGCCTTTGTATTTGGTCAAGTATTTGGTCAGCAGCACACATACAGTACATTTGTCCCTCTGACCTGAAACTGATAACTACGCTTGATTTGGAGTAGGAGTATAGAGAGTTATTGATCTGGTAAAAGCCTGTCTCTTCAGATATCTATTGAGCCATTCACATGACTTGACCTGCTCACTGTCAAACGGTTCATTACACTTAAAATGCAATGGATATTTTTGTTACTCTACCTCTAATGTCTAAGGAGACATTTGGTAGAAATAAAATAGTACATAACGAAAAACTCAGGTGACAACCTACGAAAATTATATGTAAAGGTTGCAAAATGCATATATGAGCATTGATGTTAATTATAAAATAAAGAATCAAACATTGGCATTAAGCTTATACAGTTTTTTCCATCTAGGCATCCACTGTTTTCTGCTTTGTTTATTTTCTTAGTTTTCTACTGCCTCCCTCTTGTAAATTGCTTTCACTTTCTGATTGATAGCACCAGTCATTCCTTGACATGCAGGTCAGGCACCATGGCAAACTTGAGCTGATTATATTACTGATTACACAATACATGAAAATCTGCCCAGAAAATAAATAAAAATCATAATCAAAAATCAACATACAAGTCACTTTATTGTTATTATTGTCTAGACTAACCTTCCAGACTATTATCGGGTGTGGTTGGACCTGGCAAATAATCTCACAGATCTGATAGAGTCACATAAACTACGGGATCTGGTTCACAAGGTGAGAGTAAGCAATGCCATCCTAATGCTAATCAGAGTTGAGAACCCATGCATGTAAATGTGGACATACAGTGGCTTGAGAAAGTTTACACACCCATGCTAAAGTTGATTAAAAAGAAGAATAAAAAGAACATCTTTTGGAAATTGATTAATGTCTTATTTCAAAAAATGTAGGAAAATCCAACCTTTTAAGGACTCCAGTTTTCTTTGTGAATGAATAATGTATTGTAAATACATACATGTTCTTCCTTAAAAAACAGGGGGCATAAGTATACACACCCCTATGTTAAATTCCCATAGAGGAAGGCAGATTTTTATTTTTTGGTGTCCTTAAAAGGTTGGATTTTCCTAATTTTTTTAATTAAGGCATTAAGATCGATTTCCAAAAGATGTTTTTTTCTTCCTCTTTTTAATGAACTTTAGCATGGGTGTGTAAGCTTTCTGAAGCCACTGTATAGTTTAATTTCTGGAATATTTGATGGTGTTCACTGTTCACTGAGAATGGAAATATAAAATTGAAAATCTGATCACAATCCAGATGCCGGTCTTGAGTCCTGATTTCTTGAGTGACCATCGAGAGCTAAGGCTGGCTCACCTAGCGCTGGGATTCATCAGCATGGGATATGTATGGCAGGAAGGACAACATGTGCCTGCTCAGGTAAAACACTACAGTGCAATGAAATGATGAGTGGTAAAAAGGAAGATGCATTTCAGTCAATGATGTTTTGGCAATGTGACATACACTGTAACACAACTAAGAGTCTACATGCTCTGTGAGGCTGTACTTTAGCACAGCAATGGGTTATGACAAGTTTTTTACGATAAATACTAACATCAACATGATAACAAACTGACGTTTATGAAGGTAGAATGTTTACCATGTTCACCGTCTTAGTTTAGCTTGTTAGCATGCTAACATGTTAATTGGCACTGAACACAAAGTGCACCTATTGAGAATGTCATTAGTACTGTATTGATTTGTACCAATCCATTCAGTATAACAAGCGAAAGCATTGACGAAGAAGTTGCATTAGAGAAAAAGAAGGAATCATCAAATTCAGTAAGATTCATTCTCTGGGCCCAAAATCCATCCATAGATGTTGATATATTTCAGTCTAGATTAAAGTGGTTGACTGAACAACAGCCATTGCCTTCCCTGGAGATATACCTATAGCCATCAACCATCACTATTGGATTGAAACTTTACTATTATGCTTGTTTGACAGATTCTTCCAAAAGCCCTTGCCTTGCCATATTGGCTGGTATCTCGTAGGCTTGGCCTTCCACCCATCCTGACTTATGCAGATTCAGTTTTAGCCAACTGGAAATTAAAGAATCCCACAGGGTGAGTAATGTTGTTTTATTGTCTTGTTTAATGACTTGAAATTCTATCCAAGACATTCTTTTATTAAAAAAGTAACAGTAATACAACTGTATACTGTATGTCTTATTTTCAGTAACTAACAAAGAACAAAGCAATGTATCTCTTTCTCCACTGAAAATGCTAGCTTCTCTTTTCATTTTCATTTCAGGGATATGGAAATTGGGTGAGTAGAAGGAAAAGCAAAGCTTATTCACTTTCACATTGTTCTGAATTTCTCAATTACACTTTGCACACATGATTTCTGTAGTCTGGTACTCGTGATGTTCAGCTCATTTATTTTCAAAACATAATTTTCAAAAATAGGAACATGGACTTGATATTTTCATTTCCTGGTGGTGAGAGTTGCAGGGGATTTTTCATAGTGTCATTGTTGGTCGAGATGGCTGCCAGTTCAGGCATAACGGTTAGTTGTTTCTGTTCCTTTTTTTATGTAACTCTTTTTTTAACCTCTGCTGATTCTGTCTGTCCACATTTCCCCTTCTTGTTTGGATTCCAGCCACATAATGTTTGTGTTTTTGTCCTTTTTTTCAACTCTAACCAGGGGGCTCTGGAGGTGATGCATGCTATGAAAACCTTGGAACTCAGTGGCATACAGAAAGGTCTTGTCAAAGTAACTCAGTCTTTGAAAAAGATGAAGGAGATGTTCAAACTCATGCACAGTAAGTTTGAATTAAACCTAGCTCAGTTGAAATGTAATACATTTACATGCTGTGCTTTTTATAAAGACAAGGAAATTTAAGATAATTAGAAAAACTGAATTTGTGTTCTTTTTAGATCATGTGGATCCAACTGCCTTTCATGGAACATTGAGAATTTTTGTCTCAGGGTGAGTTTTAGGGCCATTACAATATCCTGCATACTGAAGTTATTAGTGATTTATTAATATTTATCTCATCAGGTGCAGATGAAATCACAAACTTCCCTGTTGCCTCTACCATTCTATTGTATTTTCCTTTCTTATTGCTGTACTGTATGTTAAACATGATAGCATGTAAAATTGTACTGTGTACTTCTAATTGCATCTATAAAACAGAGGTTGTATGTGGTCTGAACTGTTTTAGGTGGCGAGACAACCCCATGCTTCCAAGGGGGCTGTTGTATGAAGGTGTGAGCAATGAGCCAATTTTGTTATCAGGCGGAAGTGCAGCCCAGAGTTCAACCATTCAGTGCTTTGATGCTTTACTGTGCATCCAGCATGAGGATGAGACAGGTAAAAATGCATTTCTCTTTTGACCCCATCAGCTACTTCTCATGTATGAATCATTGTTTGTGCAGTCAGTTGATTGCTCTGACAGAAAATGTTTCCAGAAACACTTATTTTCTTTCTTTCAAAGTCTCATTTCTGCTCTCTTCATTGATTTGGCCTATTTAGGATCCTTCCTGACACGCATGAGGGAATACATGCCTCCTGCCCACCGTCAGCTGATAGAAACTCTGTCTGTCTGTCCTTCTCTGCGAGACTTCATCCTGTCCCACTCCAGCTCTGATCTCTGCCAGGCCTACAAGTCCTGTGTCTCAGCGCTTGTGGATTTACGGAACTACCACCTCAATACTGTGGCCAAGTATGTCGTTGTGCCTGGTAATCATGCCCGTGCCATGGGGTGCCCGCTGAGAGGTGTGGGCACTGTGCTGAATGACACAGGGACGGGCGGATCCAGTTTTATGGTCTTCCTCAAGAGTGTTCGTAACACCACTCAAAAAGCACTAATTTTAGAAAGGCCATCTGCTTCAAAAGAAACTGAAATGTGATATATATATATATATATATATATATATATGAAATTATGATATGCACAATATCCAACAGCTTTTTATGCACTATGCTATTCAGGTTGTACAAACCCAATTCCAAAAAAGTTGTGAATTAAAACAGAATGCAATGATGTGGAAGTTTCAAATTTCAATATTTTAATCAAAATACAACATAGATGACATATCAAATGTTGAAACTGAGAAAATGTAGCATTTTAAGGGAAAAATAAGTTGACTTCAAATTTAATGGCATCAACACATCTCAGCAAAGTTGGGACAAGGCCATATTTACCACTGTGTGGCATCCCCTCTTCTTTTTATAACAGTCTGCAAACGTCTGGGGACTGAGGAGACAAGTTGCTTAAGTTTAGGAATAGGAATGTAGTCCCATTCTTGTCTAATACAGGCTTGTAGTTGCGCAACTGTCTTAGGTCTTCTTTGTTGCATCTTCTGGATCCTGTTTAGATATGGCTTCTTTTTTGACCTGTAGCCTAGAGCCCATATTGTGATTTCCATTACAGTAGCATTCCTGTATGTGATTCAGTGCCGTCTAAGGGTCCGAAGATCACAGGCATCTAGTATGGTTTTCCGGCCTTGACCCTTACGCACAGAGATTGTTCTAGATTCTCTGAATTTTTGGATGATATTATGCACTGTAGATGATGATAACTTCAAACTCTTTGCAATTTTTCTCTGAGAAACTCCTTTCTGATATTGCACCACTATTTTTCGCCACAGCATTGGGGATTGGTGATCCTGTGCCCATGTTGAGCTCTGAGAGACACTGTCTCTCTGAGAGGCTCTTTTTATACCAAATCATGTTGCCAATTGACCTAATGAGTTACAAATTGGTCCTATAGCTGTTCTTTATATGTCATTTTAACTTTTCCGGCCTCTTACTGCTACCTGTCCCAACGTTTTTGGAATGTGTAGCTCTCATGAAATCCAAAATGAGCCAATATTTGGCATGACATTTCAAAATGTCACACTTTCAACATTTGATATGTTATCAATATTCTATTGTGAATAAAATACAAGTTTATGAGATTTGTAAATTATTCCATTCCTTTTTTACTCACAATTTGTACAGTGTCCCAACTTTTTTGGAATTGTGTTTGTATTTATGAAATGTTTACAAAATAGTAAGAATCAACAGACATTATTTCCATCATTCTAATTAGACAATTGTATTTGTTGTTACTAGAATTTAAGTCTTAGTAAATTGGCTAGGTCAGCTGTGCTTGCTAAATGTTTAGAGTGCTCTTACTAACTATGAACCATTAGATAAAACCAAAAAGAGGAGCAGTGTAACACTAGATACAAATATTTTTTGCTGACATCTAGTGGTTTAACATATTGGTTTGCCCCAGTGATGTAGAAGTATACTCAAAGGGGTGGTAAGTCCACTGTGACATCGCTGTTGTCAAACCTCTGCCATAATTTAGAAGCCCATTTTTGTCAGGGGAAAAATAGATAAAATGTTATGCATGATAAAAATAAAAATGCTCATGTAAGCCAGAATAATTAGATAACTAAATCAAAATTCCTAACTATCTCAAACAAAAAATGTTTATGTATTATTATTTTTTTCTTGGCAGAAATGGGCTTCTATATAACCCTCAAAAACACTTAACAATGCACTTTATTTTAACATAATACTTAATTTAAATGAATGACTGTAAAAACCTTTCCTGACCATGCTACAGAAGAGACTACATCTAATGTTGCATCTTGGCCAGATGTGGTCAACGCATGTGGAGTCACGAAACTTTACAAGAGTTGAGTTGTAGTTGAGCACCAAATGAAGGCGGAGTTCGAAGATGGGTGTGGTCTGAGCAACACCCTCTGCCCCTCCACTTTGCGCCCTTGGCCCAACAACCATGCAAGATACAGTCACAAAACTTTAGAGGTGTGTAGTTGACATTAAAATGAAGGCCACGTTCAAAAGTGAATGATCTGGTATATAATCATAACAATGCCTGTTGTACAATCATGTAGTTTTGACCGGTTTTAAAACAATTTATAATAAGGAAATAGGTATGCATAACATGCTTATATTAATAACAAATATTGCCAAGCATTTTTCTAAATGGCATTTGTTCAATAAACTAATTTGGTTTTTGTAAACAGAAACTGAAAATGGAAACTCCTGGGTGCTTGACACTAAGGGGCAGATAGACAAAGGAAATAAATGCAGAGAGGAAGGAAATACACTGGTAAAATTAAAGAAAAAGAGAATCATCTGAGAAGAATGAAAGAGACAAACAGAGTAGGGTTAATCAGGGGAGAGGGATGCATGTGGGATTACGTCACTTGACTTGAAGGTTGTGTCTCTTCTTCCAATTGAGCACTAATCACATTAAAAGAGAGAAGAAAGAACTCTACCCCACTGCTGCTGCTGAGCCCTGGTTATGGTCCAACTCTGCTTTACTAAAGCACAAAAGATGTAAAATGTGGACTGTTTGACATTGGGCGAATACAGGGCTGTAACCACACCTACTGGTATAGTTGTCTGCTGTACAATAGAGTTGGGAAAAATCAATTTGTTTCTCTATTCTATATTCCCATTTTATTTTTTTAACCTCTAATGGTATCCTCAATATTACTTAAAAACTTGAATAATGCAATCATCATATACGTTTATGTTATGGTCACTTTGTTTCTGAGAAATCATGTTGTGCCCATCATGTTGGCAGGGGAGATGGCTCTAAATATTACAATATTTATAAGCCTCAGCCAGCGTTGCTTTGGAGAAGAATCCAGTCAGAGGCGCAAGCCAGAGCGGCAGAAAATTCAAAACGCACCTTGTCAGTCGTACTTAACTTCTTTGCCCAAAAGTTTGTGTTCACAAGCTTGTACCTTCATGTACCTACCATTTTTTAAATCAAGGAAACAGATGTCTTCTAATGTGGCTGTTAATCTGAGATTAGAGTTTCATGCCAATCGAAGCTGTAGACAGTGCAGCTGCTAGCCTTTCTAGTGCCCTAAACATAATTCCTTTATGATATAACTCAATACTAATAACACAATAGCAGCATCAAAATATAACAGCTAAGAACAATAATACGAAAAAGGAAAATCAACTTTGTAAACACAATACACAGAACAGACAAAACATACATATAAGCAAGTTTTGGGATGTGCAAAATCTTTGTATAAATTAAATAATCATCCATATATACAAACTTAAAAGCAGAAGCATACAAGTGAGCAATCTTCTTCAATAAAGCAAAGATTTAGAAGCAGAAAAGTCACACAATTTTACTTTACTTTGTAAACACACTATCTAGAACAGCTAAAACAGACACATTCAAGTATTGAGAAGTGCATAATGTTATCAAAATAAACCAAAGATTTTTGCTATGTAGCTCTCCCTAAACTGCTGGTTGAGGGTGGTTTATCAGGGCTTGGTACTGTTGTGCAGTCTACAGACCTGCTGGCCGGCTGGGGTTGCCTGAACTGCTTGTAGATGGTTGCTTGTTGTCTGTATCTTTATCTTTGCCACGTGCTAGAAATACAAAGAAATACAAAGAAAAAGATCAGTATAGAAAGAGACACAATATTCAAAGAAAGACTCTTATACTGAAAAAAAATCTGATTTAAATCTGAAAGCATGCATTATTTATCAACTATTTGATAAATCTAATCTAATCTAATATAAAAGCATACTAGTATTCAACAACAATGTTTGCTTTATATCATTCATAATGACATTTTATATTTATATCTTACCTACAGGAATAAAAGCAAAATGACACACCTTACACAATACTACATTTCTGAATCTTAAACATTATTTTACCATTTAATTGAATACAACTTAAATATGGTTACGAGACTGTTTTGTCTACATAGTTTTTCTATTTCACCGGTAGATGACATCCATGCCTTTGCATCCTGACATAAATGTAATAAAAACGCCACTTCATTTTGTCATGTAGTTTCTGTCATATTCGCAGTAACACTAACACTAAAAGTCTGAGTTCTTCAGACTCAACATTATCAACATTATCAAGAGCCATTTTCTGTCCCACTGCACATCCAACAACTTGTCTAATTTGTGTGAGAAACTGTAGCCTACATTCTGCTGAATTCTACTGAATGACAATCCCAAAGATGATTGTGGGTTTATTATGCATTGCAAACGCCAAAATAGGCATTCTCAAATGACACTATGCTAGGTAAACTTTGCTAAATGTCTTGGTAAAGACTACTAATAGCACGCTACACGGTAATAAATGTTCTGAAGCAAGAGGAATTGTTAGCCTACCTTGTGCACTGACTGCTAACTGTCACTGAGAAAGTATTGACCACCATCATGTAAAAATAAACCATAAAGTATTGCTCAATATCTAAAGTAAAGTAACAGCTAGCTGATGTCAGTTACTTGTAAAATGCATAGATAATGTTTAACAGTAAAATCTCAATTAGGCTTGCACCTAATTTATAACATATTTGAGTTTGCTAACATTAGCAATAACCTCAGCTATTTTGAGGTGTATGCATAGGCTAACCATTAGTGTTAACCATTAATTAACCTAAGTCGTGTCACTGAACCAGTAGAATCGAGTACCATACGTCAATGAACCGACTCACTCCTGTTTTTTTAACTCGTTAGCACATCCACTGGAGTGGTGATGGAATTAATCAGGCCTACCTCGAGCAGAATGATTGGATCAAAAGAGTTGTTGAAGAGTTGTAGATTGGAGACCGTTCACCAGGCTACTGAACAAGACTGAATGAAACCGCGCAACTGCTCGGGTCTTATGTAATCAAGCGGCGTCTTGGTTCTTGGCAAGTTTGAGTTATTAACCAAGTTTTGTTTCTAGTGCATCTTATATGATTGTGTTCATGGCAATTCACACATTATCGATCATATTCAAATACATCTCATGTTATCTTGGTAGTTAAATTAAGTTAAATGTTAGAAAAGTGAATGTTGCAAGCTGCATGGTAGGTAGGATGTCACAAGGAGACCATGCACCAGGCTGCTGAACGAGACTGAATGTAATCGTGCTACCGCTCGAGTCTAATGTAATATAACGGGTGTCTTCTCAGCAAGTTTGGGTTATCAACTGATCCCAGAAGCCTTTATTTCTCGTGCATCTTAGATAACACTTCTTATCTTGGAAGTTATGTTAAGTTAAATGTTTGTTACACAGCAGGTAGGCTATCACGAGGAGACCGTGCACCAGGCTATTGAACAAGACCGTAACCGTGCCTAATGCTTGAGTCTAATTTTATCAAATGTGCCCCCGCGGGATTGCGAACCGGTGACCGAATCAACCAATTGGCCAACCAATAACATTCCGGTTGAACCGACTCGCGTAAAAGAAGCAGTTGTCCCATCAGTACTAACCATTACATTAGCAGCACATTTCCTGTATTTAAGATTGGTTTAACATGGACTTACCTGCAAGTTACCTGCACGGGCATCATCTCACAGTTTCTTCTTCTTTCTCTTCTTGGCTCCTGGCTCCTGCTGTCTTTTCGAGGCCATTTCCAAAAAAGTTGAGTGTGTGTGTTTTTTTTTCTTGAGCAATTAAATACATCTCTTTTTTTGCCTGTTTTAAAATATACATGCCTTAAAAAGTGCCTAATGTTTCTATACTGAAACAATATCGTCATTATAATCATTATATTATACTTCCGGGAACCAGGAGCGCCCTCTATAGCTCCTCTCACTTTACAACTCTGTTGCCTCTGCGTTTCAGTAGACACAGGAGCACACTGAATCACCTTCAGTTGAAAATGTTTTAATTGTGATGTAGAAACAGTAGAAAAATGCATAATATTGCACATACTAAATTGCACTTTCTCAATGTACAGATCTTTGCATGGAAATTAATGACCTGAATAATGTAATTTACTGCGTAGTCTAACTATGGTAGGCCAGTGAGACAGTTCTCAGACATTTAACAGTACCATAATCTACCTAAGAGCTGCTGTTATAAAATTACTGACTTCAGTAAATACCTGCTTTGTAACAGTGTGCAAGTTCAGTATCATTGCTACATCATCAGTGTTTTTTTACTCAACCAAAGCAAGTAGCTACAAGTCTTCTTTGCTGTAAGGTTGCTACCATACTATCAGTGTATAGCCATTCTACTCTAGCAAGTTTAGTGCACAGTTGTTTGTGTGGGTTGGTAAACAGATGTTTGGTGTTCTGTAATTGTTTTCAGCGGAAAGAAAAGTCATTTTACAAGATGGAACTTTGCAAGCAGTTGCAAGATAAACTAATGTTACAAAACAACATGTGTGTGAGCTAACTAGGCATGAAACAAATTACTTAGAAGATCAGCTTTGAGTTTTCCTATCAAAGCTTTGCTGTGAAACAATGAGTGACAAAGTGAGAGGCAAGGCAAATTCTTAAATGATTCAAAGAGAAATGTCAAAATAGGCTTTGCTTTTTCAAAATTTAAAACAGACGAACCCCAGACCCTATTAAGTTATCATAGAAAATACTTGGAAATAGTCAAAACATTATATATGTTATACCTGCTTCAAGAAGAGGGGCCCAAAATTTCATCTCACAGTACTTTGATAAAAAGATGCAGATTTTCTAAAAAATAGACTCTGAACATTGTGTGTCAGTGTAGCCAACAGAAAATGACAGGATGACTGAGGCAAATTTGACTGGCTAGTTGATAGGTTGGTTGCACAGTGAGCTACTGCAAATGGAGAGAGACAAAGAAAGACAGAGAGAGATTAAGGGAAAGAGTTACAAAGAGAGGAAGGAGACGGGTTATTAACAAAGGCAGGCAAACGTTCAGTCAGACAGACAAACTGGGCAGGATGCTAACAGATAAGGAGGAAGAGGAGAGAATAGACAGGCTTATAAGAACTGCGCTGACACACTGCCATGTACTATACTGTGTTTCAGTCTTTACGCATGTTCCTCTCAATAGTCAAATGTTTGTGCTTTGCCGGAGGTGGGGCTGATGTCCATTCAAAGATTATAGCTTCACTCAAAAGGGGCCCTCCACATGGCGCCTCCTCTTGTTGCCAAGCAATATGCTCTGAGGGGGAAAAGACCAAAAGTTCATTGCATTGGAGAAGGCAATAAAAAGATGTACACATAAAGTGAGATTTACCCAGAATAAAAATTGCATTCATCTTTTCACAGCTTAGAAACATATATGTATCCCAAAGCTCACCTAGTTTTTGCAGGTGTGTGTGTCCCATCCTTTTCAGTGAACATTCCAGAAAAAGGTTTGACAGAATTTAAAATGTTTAAGTCTCTGCTGTCCCCCAGCTGACTTAATGTGCAGTCTCAATTCAGAACCCCAAATGAACTGGCTTCTGTCGTTATCCATCCTTATATGTTGATTACTCCCTCTGAATATTCCCTTATTCATTTTGAGAATAACAGAGGTATTAATGTGCCCAACAAAAAGGCTGTTTCCAAAGCCTTCATGTTTTATTCAAAGGAACCATAGCTTCCAACGAGCATGCTTTTTGGACTCTGTCTTGGACTTGCGTTTGGGAGTGGATGTGAACACTTCATTGGAGTAAGGCAGAGCGGGGCACTGTTGGCTGTCCAGGGGGTAAAGTCGCTTAATCAGGGGCTGTAGCTTGTCCTCCTGCAGCTTGAAATCCAGCTCGACACTGTAACACAAGCAGAAGAGGGCGACATATACATCACTCAGTTCAGTATTGTACTTTAAAAACAAAGATTAGATTATAGATGCCTTGACTGACAGTGAAATCAGGTACATTGAATTATAGCGATTTCTCTTTTTGGTGGCTATAACATTTATGACTCAGTTTTGACTTATTATATTAGTAATCCACTGATGTCCAGATGGAGGCTGGGAGAGAGGCAAACAGTTCAAATGCACTGACAGACATCCTGGCAGCGTATATCTCTTGTGACACATATCCACATTTCAGAGACTCCTCCGAGTAATAGAGTTCCTTTGCATCATCTCTGTATTTTTCATGCATGCAGTCAAAGGGCTTTTCCTGCATAGATTATGGTTGTAGCTGGAATGTGGGTTGCCTTTTACATCAGACTTCCACACATCCGCCAGTAAAATCCCAGGCTGGTCATCGTCTGATTTTGTTCGTAGTTGAACTCTTTCTCCGATTAAATCTCTCAGGCCTGGGAGACATGCAGAGCTTAATCCCATCCAAATGAAACCATTGACAGGCCAAACCGACCTTGATTAACTGCCTGTATTCAAGCAGGGATAAATGCATTATTATACACCATCTCCTTTGACTTTATTGCTATTGATTTGTAGTGTTCAGTTAATGTATTTATTCCTGGGGTGTGCAATACATTTTGAAAGCATTTGAGTGGAAATAAAAGAGAATGAATCATCTGCTATGTGCCTGCCAAAGTGATATTTCTCAACCTGATAATGAAATGTTCTGTTGCTTTTTTTGTTGTTGATTTGTCCTCATTTTATTCATTTTTTTCATCGCCAACATTACTTAAAACACAAAATTTTAAAAGCATAGTGAGTACTAGGACTTACAAAGCTTAGTCATGTCATTAAAGGTTTGGAGGATTAAAGGTGGAAGGGAGAAGTACAGCTGCCAAACTAGATGACATCTGACATGTCAAGGTCAGACCTCTCCTTGTCTGCAGGCACAGAAGTAGACATTAAGGTACAAAGCTTGGCCTAATAGGCCTTTGATATGGTTGGCTATGCTATACTCAAAGTAACATAGTGAATCCTAGGAACTGTCCTTACCCTTAAGATAAGTGTAAGTGTAAGATAAGCCTTCAGGGTAAAAAATTAATGCAGGGCTGGATAGTAGTTTGGCAGGCTTGGACTTCCAATGAATCAATACGCTAGATTAAATTCTTGGTGTCTTGGTGTGTGGCTGCTTGCTTTGCTCGTTCTCCATTCTTGTGTGTGCTTAACTTTCCTGATTTCTTGATAGAACATGTGCAGGTGGACACTGAAGCCTTGACAATGAGAAACTCAGTTTTTAGAGTACACTGAAGCCCTTATCTTAACAGAACTGCTGTTTCTGCAGTATGTGATTCACTTGTTTTACGTTTTTTTATTCATGTAATTCATTGTTTCATTTCCTACAGCTATAATCTCTTTCTGTATCTTTTGTTTTATGTTAAAAAAAACTGTCTTTTACAACTGCTGTTTAAACAATGTTGACTTGACAGAAAGCAGAGCAGAATCACAGCAGCACAGTGCAACATAGAATAGCCTCAGCAATTATTAAGCAATTAATCACTGCACAGATCACTGCAATTATTGTGGACAAAATGCCTCGGTGGGAAGCCAGAGGCAGCACTATATGATGTGGGTGGCACTAGGGAGCAGGTGCTTCAGCAAACAAAAGCCCTATATCTAAGATCATCTGTACACAAACAGATTGAAGCGGCTGGAGACAGGGAGGCTTTTCTAGGGCATTCAGCAAAGCAGATTAATCATCTCTTCAGCTATGCAATGTGAGTAGCTGTTGTTGTGATCAGTGGCGAGCCGTTTGTTTGTCTGTGGTCGTGGTGCGCTGAGCACCATTCAATGATTGTTGCTCCTGGGAGGGATTCTGCTGCTGTGAGATGTCTTTTTAGCACAGCAAACTCTATTCACTCAGCAGCATATACCTGCTCGCTGCTTTTCTCTGTTCTTTCAGCTGTTGGCATCTTTCAGTGTAAAGTCATTTCTCGTCCTGTGATTTCCACTTTGGCCATTCACAGTTCAAACTCTCCACTTGATAAGATGAGTGGTTCAGGCCCAGTATAGTATAACATTTCAGCACTACATGACGGGCATAGTAGATTGAATCACTCGAGACTGACAGTTATTTCCTCCACTGACAGGCAACAGTTGAAGCAGAAACTTCCCACAGGTTTTGCAAATTAGACGCTGAAATTCTTCCCCTGTCATGTATGTCAGATATTAAAGCTATTGTTGATGTCTATTACATAGCTTTCTGCTTCACAGACGCTCAGAGAAAAATGCAATATCATTAATGAGAACAAAACAGAATAGGCAATCTTGACAATTGTTCACCGAAACAACCACGGCTCCGCCATCTCAGTATGGGGTACAAGTGCTAATTAGCTCCTTGCGTCTCATCATATTGCTTTGCAGTTGCCTTTCCCTGAACTTAACTGTTTTTCAAAGTCATTGTTAGTTCTAAATTGGAAACAACTACGTGGTATACTTTGATTCAAATGTTGGTTCTTATTCAACACAGCATGATAGGAATAAAATCCTTTAAGGCCTTGATCTGAGTATGTTTGTTAAACTGGACTTTAGCTGTACTCTAGGTTGACTCAGTGGAAGGCCACACATAATCTATAAGGAAATATAAAACAGCAGAAGGTGGATACAGCCTTCTCTTATTATCTCATATTATTTGAGTTTAATGTGAATGGAAGGTAGGCATGTCTTCCCTACTTTATTTAATATGACTGCTTGCAGTTACTTTAAGCTAACTTAACTTACATATCTGCAGATGTTTCCTGATGTTTGACATCCACATTTTTGACATTGATAACATTTTGTTTTTATTTTAATTATTTGCATTGCACAGTTATGTTTTAACCGTTCTCAGGTTTTTCTGTGAACTTTTTTTTTTTTATAGTTCCAGCAGTGGAAGACCTTTTTATCCAAAGCCACAGTGGCAACTCCCAGATTGCTTGAGAGGCAAATTAACTGTCAGTCGGGGGGCACTGCAAATTCAAACAGGAAAATCAACCAAAAGCATCAGAATAGCATCAAACTTTACTAAACAGCTGTGGCTGGAAATGGCAAAAGAAGACATTATGCACATTAAAAACATGGAAAGCAAAAAAATGAAAATTATTCAACATATAGCCTGGTTTTTAATGCTGTTACATTTAACTAGCAGTGTTGGGCAAGTTACTTTAAAAAAGTAATTAGTTAAAATTATCAAAAAGTAACTGACTTAATTACTCAGTTACAAATTATAAAAGTAACTAGTTACATTTTTAGTACATTTTTAAATGCTCAAATGTGACCCCACCTCTAGCCCTGTTTAATGGAACTTAAAATACATGTTCATGTTCAATTATTTTTGATAAATCTGAATATTATAATGAAATGGACACTTAATACAATACATTATTAAGCGAAACAATGTACACAAATCTAAACTATTTTAATGTTGCTGTGGGACAAAGTGAGACTAGCCTCCAATCATATACCATGAATGTAGATATTATGTTCATATAATGGTTTGATACAAACAACACAATAGATGTTTTAGAACTTTTGATATTTATTGCCCCTCATTTGAGCTCGCCATACCTGTCTCTCGTTGACTGACCTGCTTGTGTTGTTTGTGTGTCCGACTATGCGTGATTTTGAACACCCGCCTAACTCTACCTCTGATTGGATTACCATGAAATTTTACTCAACCTCGGCCAATCGTCAGCATTTATGTGCTTGTCTCGTGCACTGCCCACTAACCAAGGAAGAACAGTAAAAAAGTCTTTGCCTCTCGGCTCAGAGATCTACTTGGTCTGATGAGAAAAATAGCTTTAGTTATAGTAACATTTTTTGGCATTTAGTGATAGATGTGATAGACAGTATTATTATAGTTATTCCCTTGAATTATCATCCATACACTGAATTTCTATCGTCTTCTGTTTTACTTGCCATTTGTATGCCCTATTTGTTGCAGTGATGTATGAGATGCTGCAGTATACTGAGAGTGGATGGAGACTTTCAGGGGGGAGCTGAAGTCTGGATAAGACCCATAGATTGACTACCTGAGCTCAGCAACTGCTCGAGCCCTGAATTTATTGGACATACTGGAGATGCTGGACTGCTCTGAAATTAAGGGCTAAATCTCAGGGGCTGCTAATCTTACTTACAGTTGTAACATGCAGTTGCTGTCTTTAAAAGCTAACTTTTGGTCTCATCAAGGTATCATACGTAGGATGGTGATTACAATCAGCAGTTTATAGTAACAGGGATGCTGGTGATAAGGTGATGTTGACAGTAAAAGGTACACATAAAATAAAGAACAGAAAACATAAAGAAATGCTTTCATTGTTCTCTCTCTGAAAACATAATTCAGTCTGGGAAGCTTTGTGCATCTGAAAAATTGTTAAACAGCAGTATTTTCAGAGTTTAAGATTTTGATGACAATTGTTACGGCAGAGATAGAAAGGACCGTGATAGCAGTTATAACCAATTTGGTGATTTGAAATAAACAAGGTTTAATGGTACAGAGGACAGAGTAAATGATAATCTCCCACATCATTAGTACTCCGTAGAGTGCGTTTTTATTGTGAAATAACTTTTTGAGCATGCCACATGCATTGGTTTAAGTAACAACCGACTGAGGGCACTTCTTTTGCCATCAGAAATAGTTCGGAGTATGTTAATTAAGCCAAGCTGCTTCACCGACATACAAAATTGGCAGAAGATAAAATCAGTGAGGCAAAAAGAGAAACTCAGCTATAGGCTTTAGGACTTTTCTCTGCTCCTCTACACAGTTGGCTTATTGCTTCAGTCTTCCAATTATGCTGTTACATCTATAATGTTCGCTTTTCCCAAATGCAATATCTGCAGCAAGACACAACTAAACAAAATCACGACATGGATAATACTCTTCATGGGCTCATTTGACAAACAATTTACATGGTTATAAATATTCTTACATACCTACTCAGCTTTAACCCCCAGATTGAAGTAACACTTACTTACAGTAAGGGCTTAACCTATGAAGACCAATCAAAAGGCCTGTCTGATCAATAGAGACACAAACAGACACGCACAGACACACTGCAGTACTCTGGCTGCACCTACAGTACTTTACATAATGAAAGAAATGTAGGAGAAGGAAGACAGCAAAATACATCTTTAAAAAACAATGCACATCTTGGTAAAGCATCACACTGTATGCTTTGTCACATTCATTATTTGTGATCTTTGCAGGATTCATGGAAAGTATTAAGATTATAAGAATCTGTAAGAATTATCACACAATCCATCTTGGAGAAATGGGACATTCTTTTCTTTTCGCTAACCCTGGCTTGTTTACTTCAACATCTTTATGAGCGGTATGAACAGCTAAATGTTGGAGTAGGTTGAAGGTGAACAACTTCATTTTATGTAGCTGTACTCTTAATAAACATTATTAAGACCTATGAGGGTCTTCACAGATTGGTAGGCAGACAGGATTAAAAGAATCTTTTTAGTCAAGTCAGACACCAGGTCATCAGGAAAAAATAGGCTTCCCTCCTAACCCTAACTGTCAGTGCCGGTGATGGCAGAATTAGATTGAACTGGTATGTTTGTTTTGTGTGAGTGTTAAGTCAGTTTTTCAGCTCTTGCTGAGTAGAGGTGATCTCCCTTTTGCCTTCGGTTGGTGAATCTTATTCTTTGATGGTGACTCAGGCTTATTCAGTAGAGGCTTAAATCTGTTTTCCAGTTTTATTACAGTCCACTGCTGCTGTCTGTTTTGCACTGTTGAGAGTGGCTTTCACTGTGCAGCACTGTGTGTCTCTGTTATCCTGTTGTGTTTTTGGAGAGATATCGATGAAGGACAGCCTTTTTTTTCTATTTTTGCTTCTACCTAGACCAATGTCACTCCAAAGCTCTTGTTTTGATGCACCAGGATCAGAATACAAAATAATGTTTAGTCCTCGTCCTTAGGAAAGCCTGCAGCTCATGTCTGGGTCAGTTGTGGTGTTCATATCCAGTAGGTCTTGATTAGTGTGCGGCCGATATCCAATGTGAGTGTTTCCCTGTGGCTTGCTCATACTAGTGCTCCAAGTTTAAATGTGATCAACCACCACCTGTTCATGTGTTGTTGCACGTTAATCATTCAATCATTAGCATAATCAAGGAGCTTTACGTCCTAACTTTAAGATGAAAAAACAAGAAATTAGTAAGTAATGGTATTAGGGGACCCTGAATAAGAAAAGAATCCTACAGCTGTCATCTGAACAGAAATAAAGAATGGTTTGACATGAGTTAAGATGTCAAAAAAACATCTTGGAACAAGAAAAGCACAAGGAACAAATCTGTGAGGCTCAATGAATTCTTATCTCCCTGTATCTGATAGCAAATGTAGTTTGTGCTTTCAAGTTCCAGTATGGTCTTTCACCACAATCTGGGTCAGTTTGACACAATGCACTCGTCAAGGGAGAAGATAGAGAATGCATCTTGTAGAAAATTGCAAGAAATGTCCAAGGATAAGTATCCAAATGGGTTTACAATATTCTGAGTCTGTGTTGTAAATATCTAAAAATCCAAAATAGTCCACAAAGGACAGCAGAATAGGACTGAAAAGCCCTTATTGTATTGCTGTTAAATTGCTATTGTCATGCAATTGTGTACAAAGAGAAGCATAAAGCAGAAGTTGGGCAGATCCCTTTACGCATAATAACAAGTGATACAACATCGATGATTTTGTGCTTTTTAAGCTACACAGGCTCATGTGAAATCAGCTGTGAAGTCCCACTGTACAAAGTGTATTGGAGAGTATTTCCAAGCAGCTCTGTTTCCTGTTTTAGAAAATAAGGTAACAAGCGGGTTCAGCAGTGGAGACTTTTGGAGTGATGTGACAAATGACACAAAGTTGAAACTTAAATGGATTTTCTACCTGCTCCTGAGTCATTTTTCAGGCCGTAACAGTAACACCCCTATAAAAAACTGTGTTTTGACAGAAACACAGTGCTTTTTTTTTTTATCCAGAGGGTTAATCCAGTCATCCTCGGACATTATATGGGACGTGATACAATTCTCCAAGTCCTTACAGGATCAACTGTATGTCCCATCCTATCTAATTCATCTCTCACTGCTGTGTATGATCACTTATTCATACAGTGAGGCCCTGCATCCACCAGAAACCATTGCAGATGACATTGGCGGTATTATCTATTTTAGCATCCATTGTAGAAAAACATGCTTTAGTGTTAACAGCCAATAAACTGTGTACAATACTACCAGTATATGCACATTTACTTCTTTGAGTTATACCTTCCATATTCTTGATGGATATTTTGCAATTCTTCTTCTAATATTCTTTTGCCTTTGCCAGATCACTGTAAATGCGCGCATGCATGTTCATACATAAATGCATACATTTACATTTTATGCCCAGTAAAGGATCAATGCACCAAACATCTCTTGAAACGTATCCCTTACACAATGACCCAAATCGTCATATAAAAAAACTACTTTCAATGCGGCATTAATGACACACTGGCAGTGAAAAGAGCCCACCTGTAAATGATGCATGCGCTGTTCCGGCAAGTATCACAATTTGCTGTGTCTTGTCCTGTTCGGTAGGTGAGCCTGTTAACAGAGAGATGAAAAGATATATGTGATACCCAGTGACAGGCTTTAGTTTTCACATTTCAACACCTGTGGCCATTAGCTATCAGGTAAAATTTGTTCAGCTTGGTTTTCACCCAGTGTTGTTTATTCCTAATAGTTGAAAATGCAGCAGGGGCTCTGATCCTGCAGTTCTCTCAGATTTGGTTAATCAAGTGTGTAGACTTGCTGATTTTACATAATAGGATTACCTCGTTTTGCCTCAACATAGTTTTAAAATGTGTAGTGTGTCTCTATTCTATGGGCAATGGAAAGTAAGTAGCAAAGAAATGCTGCATGAATCATGTGGAAGAAAAATCAATACCTTTACATACTGTGCTATACTGTACATCTTTTTGTATTTCTCAGCCGACTCAATTTGCTACAGACATAATGAACATCAAGGATTCAAAAAAAGCAATCAACAAGACAAATTGTATCTGCTTTGTTTATACCATCGTTGGCAGGCCCCGAGGGTCTATTGTATTTACGGTATAAGAGTTTTAATTTGTTATGTTAAATAAAGCTCCACAAAGGAGCAACTTAAGCCATCTCTCTGGCCCGATGGAGTCTTATGTGTACATGTCACATATGACACATTAAATATGTTTAAATGTCCTCATTTGAGTTTGCATGCAATGGCAGGCTACATTGGTCTGGGGATGATGGGAGGGGCTGTGTTAGAGCTGCACATGTAATTGCTTGCTGTCACGCCAGCCCTTCACCCAGTTGGATGACATGTGGAAGGGTTGGACCGCAACTGCTCAACATGACATGAGAGGTGACCTCATTGGGTGAGACAGAACAGTGTATGGATTGAAAATGCTGGTGGGAGCTCAAGGTCAACAAGTTCATCCATCATGCCCTGTTCCCAAATTAAGTCTCTCTGAACAGCTGTGAGCACAGACAGTAACTCACTGCAAGATGCACTCTACTGCTCTCTGGCTTTTCATGTACAGCTTTGTAATTTAAAGAGCTTCGCTCTAATAATCAAAACGCATTAACCTAAATTCATAATCACCACGTTTACTCAGCACAAAAAAACTCACTTTTCCCATTCAGGGTAAAATGCTCATGACCCAATATAGTGCCACTGTATTAAGAATGTCGCAGAGGATGATTTCATAGATGCTTCATGAGGGAAAAAATAACTGGACCTCTGAAAGTTGTTCTCTGAAATGACTGTTTGTTGGCACAGATCCACTGCTGTGTTGTTTGCCCACGTCAGCTGTCCTGGGAGATGTCCTGGCCAGTTTTACTGTCCACACCCCCTGCCTGCTGCTCTGCCTGTGCAATGCAATGTATTTTGTGTTTTATTGAAAACCTGTGAGCATTAACCGTCAGATCAGGCCATATTGTCTCAAATGGCATGCTTAAATATGGGGTAAATACAGTACTGTTGTGTCATCAATGTCATCAGTAACATTTACTGACTATTTACGCAGCACTGTGACTAGCATGGGTAGAGATTATTATTATAAACTAGAATGGGTATAGATATTATGGCAGTTTTATCTTTATTTATTTAAAAAAATATTAAGCTATGGACTGTTAAATTTGAAGTCATGCAAAAGACCAATATTCTGTGTGGAACTATGTTGTTGACTGTTGCTCAACCACTTTGAGATAAAAACCTACACTACTCTACAGTTTAGGTAATGAAGCTAGTCGGGGTTTCAGTTTCACATCAAAGATGTAAGACAGACCACAAGCAAATGCATTGTTTGTAGTTCCTATTTTGCAGGATGTCATTGATAACTATCCAAAGTTTCTTGTGACTTCATCAAACTTACGGAGATGTGAAACTGATGAAACTCCATTATTTTGAGTTCTTGTACTTTTGCAGGGAATATTTGTCTTGTTTGTAATTGGCTTATGCAACACAAATGGGCCAGCAGGTAGAATCCCTCCCAAAAAAATGGAGGAGTGGGATATTTTACAAAAATGGTATTTCCAATGTAAACAGTGAAATAGAAAAAAAATTATAAAAATGTATAAAATGCCTTCTTATAAACATTGTGCCAGTACCATTGCTGGGCCAACAGATTACTTTATTCCTTAGTCACTACATGTATGCTAAAAGAATTGGACATAATTTCTTTTGGCTCTTTTAGTTGGATTCATCAAAAAGTTTAGCTTTATAGAAGCTTATCAGACTATCCAGCCATGCAAAAAAGAGAAGCGTATTTGGGAATATATTGTGGTAGGTATACTGTAGGCTTTGTGTCCTGTAACTGCATCTCTCTAATAACGCTCGATGGAACACAACACAGTGAAGGCATTATAGCAGGCACAGTTTCATGGAGATGAAAGGCAAAGTGTCATGAGGTTGCACTAATTGGGCCTTTAAAACAGAGTTCCACAGAGACACACTGGGGTGCCTTGTTCTCAAATGGATATGGATACGACTTAAATACAATTTGCTTTGTGTGCTTTGTGTTTTAGAGATGAAGTAAATTGATTCTGCTGTAGTAGTCTGGTTGTGGACATGGCTTGAGTGCTTTATAAAGCTGGTTAATGCATTTTCTTCAATCAATCAATCAATCAATCAGTCAATCAATCAATCAATCAATCAATCAATCAATCAATCAATCAATCAATCAATCAATCAATCAATCAAAATGTATTCATAAAGCACTTTAAAATTCAACCAACGTTACATAAGGTGCTGTACATTTAAAACATTTAACATTTGAAACATGAAATAGTATCACAGTAAAAATGTTTTTTTTTTATAATTAATATGTGTATATATATCAATTATGACACACATAGATATTGGAGCCACTCTTGCTCTTGCATTAAAATTACACAGTGACAGTATTAACATGTATTGTGCTGTGTATTTTATTTACCATATAATTAGACCTTGATGGTTGATCATGTCACATGACTTGTAGAATATTCTTTAACCATGCCAGCGGTATGGTTTGGTGATCCTCTGATTTTTGTCTTAAGGCATAAGCAGGTCAATGTTTTCACTCATTGGGTGAAATATCTCAACATCTACTTGATGGATTGGCACTGCATTTTGTTAAGCATAATGCCGTTTATGATGTCCTGATGTTTCTTGTAGCCCATAATGAGGTTACATTTTTTTTTTTTTATTGAAATATCCAACAAATATTGGATAGACTGCTATGCCATTTTATTACAGAAATACATGGTATACAGAGGATGAATTAACAATCTTTGATCACCTGACCTTTCATCCAGCACATTGAGGTCAAAATGTCTGTCCAAACTGTAAAGTCACTATTAAACACTACCTATTGAAAACATTCATCACAGTTTCAAATTTGACTTTTTTTTATTCTCTCTCCTTTGGTTTTAAATCCAAATAAACTGTTAAAATAATCTGACTTAACTGTTGGCTTCTTTACTACTACAGTCTGACTGCTTGCATTTTTTGTCATCGTCATACTGATGTTGCTATGTTTCCAAAACTTAGGAATTACTTTGGAGTACAATGCTATCCTAACCCATTGAATTAATTGCCATCGCTATAAGACTCAACTCAAGTTGTAATCAATCAAATCATAGTTTATCCTAACAGCACAATGAAGTGAAATGTTATGTACAATATATAATATATGTTTGGTTGTATAAAGTAACTGTAAAGCTTACACTACTCACCCCTCTCTCTGCGCTTCACCTTTCTCCAGCTCCTGAATTACTCCAAGTAGGACCTTGATGGTCTCCTGGCTCGAGCTGATGAGGCTCTCCATGGCCTGCAGCTGTGCTTTGATATCCTTGTCTCCAGATAAGGGCATTATCTGCTGGCTGCTCCCCATGCCTGGGGCTCCTGTGTCTCTTGGAGGAAAGCCCTCATCTCCTCCAACTGTTTGCTGGAGTTTAGAGGAGGCTGACATATGCCTTGTCCGACACTGCCCTTGTGACTGCACAGCACATTTGGCACTATGAGGAAGTGTTTGTGACTGCTGTTCGTTCAGCTGTGGACCCTTTTTCCGTTTGCAGCTCAAGGACGGGCTTCCTAAAGACTCCACCTGTGTCAAAGAGTTCCATGCAACAGGGCCCCTGCCCTTTAACGTGTCCTGTGAAAACTCTGAGTTAGCCAGCTGGCGCTTTGAGGAAGTTCCAGCTTCCATGTCTTCTTTGGGTAATCCTTTGTGTTTGGTCCTTGTCCCCCAAACCTGGTACTCTGTTTCTATTTTGGAAGGAGGGCTGATCTGATGGCACTCTTCTGATAAATGTGAAGAGTCTGGACAAGAGGGTCCATCCACACAGTTGGCACTGGAAAGCAAATCCTCTGTGTCGCTGTTGTCATCAGTGTGGTGAAGTAATGCTTTTGTCTGCCCCACAATCTTACCCTTGTACTTGGAGGACTCCCCAATAGATTGTGTATCCTTACCTCCTGTCTTTATGTCACTCAAAAATCCATTGTTTTGTCCTTTATAATCTTCCACCAAAGCAGTATGTTTAAATGTATGTCCTTTTTTCCTCTCAAAAGGGAAAGTCTTGTATTGCTTAGTGAGGTCTGGCGAGGTCTGGACACCAGTACTCTTGGTCACGTTTGGAATAGAGCGTCTGGCGGGCATGGTCATGTACTTTCTGTGTGTCACTTTGCAGGAAATGGATCTGGAGTGTTTTCCCCGATGCTCATTCTGAGCGTCACAAATATCCTTAAAACGTACTTGTAAGGCCTTGTTTCTCTTCTTCACCTGCTGTTTGTTTAATTCTTGTCCAGACTGTGCATCAAGGTTGTGTGATGGGCCTGTCTCTGAATCTGATTCATCCGAATTTGACAGAACAATGCATTTGGTGTCTTCTTTGCTCACCATATTTTCTGAAAAAGGTAAAAGAGAAAAAAAAACATCAGTGTCTGTGTGTTACTCTGTTATATAGTGAGAAGGAATTTAATCTAGAATTATTCCTGTGAGATACAAATGATTCTTTTCTCTTCTGGGGCCTTAACTTTACATTCTGTGATCCAAAATGCAAATTCCAAATCAAAGAGCCACTATTTATAACATGGTCTCTATCAATAGACTTTAAATGAAATGTGCCAAAAGTAAACACTGAAAACCACTACACGGCAAAAATAAAAAAATAATCATATTGCAAGTCAAACTCTCCAATTATTTCACATGTACATAGTCCTACAATTATTATTGTTTTCCCCATTCTGTATTTTAAACCCATTCTTAGTGTTGCATTAGATAGAAACATAAAATTCAATGTAGCCTATAGATTTATTTTGCAAACCTTGAACGGATAATGTTTCCTAGTTAATTTATCACCTGACACAGGTTTAAACTTTTTATTAAATAATCCCATATTTTGGTTTGCAAAATTGTAATTTCCATTGTGGTATCAATAAATATAAATGATTATTATATTTACGATATAAATATATTATTTTTCACTAGTGATTGAACCTGGAGAGTTCATTGTCCATCACAGCTTTAAAAGGTGCTTCAACTGTGACAACCTAACATTGGCTATAGAGAAAATTAATGGAACGTCCTTATTTCCAGAACCAGGGGCGCCTGAATTAGCACCTTCAGCTAGTCCTGCTAGTCCTTCTGCTGCACCGCTCATTGCTAACTCTGCCAACACTTGTGATTGCCAGTAATGCACAGTAGTTTTTTCATAAGCAAACTTGCCTGCTTAAAGTCTTCATTTTTTTCAGGACACCTTTTTAGAACAATAATTGAGTTTACGCAAAGCTCATCGCTCCTGCGGCCTCCATTCAGAAACTGTTCATTGACTTATGTCAGTTCTCAGCCTCAAATACACACCTCGAGCTGGAAGCACAGTTTAGCTGTTATCACTGTTGAGATACCAGATGATGGCTTTACCTCACCAAGCTAAGTTTTTGCCAGTTATCCTAACATATATTTAACATGACTTTATGTATTCAAGAGGTTTTTGTGTGTTTGACAATATCATTACACTATAGGACGAATGTCAAAGCTGCACTGTAGTTACTGTCAGATGTGCTTGTGAATGAAAACTTTGAATAGATGTTATTATTCTTGTTATTAATTTATGTAGTTGTGAAATAGCAATGGCTCGTCATTAAGTGTTTTGGGCTCAATTTGTTTTGTGGCTTATTTTCCCTCGGCTCATGCAATTCTTTGGATGTTCCATTGGATTACTGTAGACTCCAATCTCTCTTTACTTGTTAGAAGGTAAAAGTGTATATTAGCTTTAGTGATTTAAACACATAGCGGCCTTGCACACAGCCCATTCTCTGCTTCAAGGGGCCTCTTTTGTCGCACATAGCAGAATCACAATTACATCCTGTTCAGCTATAGATTAGGGAAACGTTCTAACTCAAATAAATGGGGGTTATGCGACAGCTTGCTGTACTGTCCTTCATATCATAATTACATCTAAACGGCTGAACTCCTGTTGTCTTCTCTGCACTGGTACACTCAGCTGCACTCACTGCCTCCCTCGAACTTCCTGTATATCCACCCACTTATGGTCATCTACTTATCAGTGCCACATACCATTTGGTTGAACTACTGGTAGGTGTTTAGTGTGTAATATATTCCCCATGTGGTCTGAGGTCCATGGCAGAGGAAATGACCACACGGCAGCTGTCGTCCATTCATACTAATAGCTGGTGTTTGGCTCTTCCACCTGTATCCAACTGTAGGGAGCCTAGCCTAGACGCCACATATAAAGTCTCTACATGCTCTGCGATCACATAACGAATCGGTTTCAAATAAATTGGTTGACTCAATTGAACTTAAACTTTAATCTATGAATACAGATTACTGTTTGTTACAACTTTTTTATTAAAGGGCAGCTTGAGAAACAAACAGTTGCCAAAGTGATTGAATATGTTTATGAATGACTTGAAATCACTGGAAAGGTCCCATGGCATGAAAATCACTTTATGAGGTTTTTTTTTAACATTAATATGAGTTGCCCCAGCCAGCTTATGGTCCCTAGAAATGGTGATGGGTCTAAACCATGCCTTGGGTATCCTGCTCTACCTTGGAGAAAATGAAAGCTTAGATGGGCCAATCTGGAATCTCCCCCTTATGAATTTAGACCACCCATGAAAAAGTGAGAGTCATCATGGCTTGCAAATGAGCAAAGCATGGCAGTTGGTCAAGGCCACACCCCCACCTATCCACTTTGTCCCCCTCTTTCCTCCTCAATAGCATTTAAAGCTACAGTCACAGAAATGGCACCACCTAAGAAAAGCTCATTGTATTAATATTGCTGTATTTCTGATACAAGGCTGAATTTTGGGAAAGAGACTTCAGATACAGTAATAGGGGACCACGTAGGCTTATATAAAAGCATCCAAAAAGCAACATGTCATAGGACCTTTAAATAAGAAACAGTTTTCACTTCAGAATAAGAGTGGTCAAGTCTCCAAAACATGTGAAGCATATTTTCTAACAACTGTTTTAGCATTATGGTTTATAAAACATGGGTTAATATAATAGTTTATTGATAGATATTTAAATTATTGATTTGACTCATTCAAAAGCTAGCTATGAGCTGCTAATCAAAGAAAATGATAACTTTGTTTGTAAAACTGCTTTGATCATGCAAAGGAGCTAAACATTACTTTCATAATACAGATTGCTGCTGTAGTCACTCCCCATGCAGGGTTTCAAATTAAGTCCCATATGATCAAAGAAGAAATGCTGCATTTTCTGTCTCCTCTGTGATGGAACACATTTCATAGCTTGAGATTGACATGCAGTACAAAGAAATGAATTTATGTTTGACATGGTTGAAAGGAAACATCAGAAGAAGCTGGTTAATCATTTTCATATGACAAGACACCACGTGATAAATAAACTCATTGAATCATTTATTACCACACAAAAGCAACCTATTTATGGTGTTGCCGCTTCTCTGAAAGTAATCATGTTTTATCATTCGGAGACATTGTAAATCTATCAATGTGATTGTTCTGGTGGGGAAATTTATACTGAAGAGACATTTCTTTAATGTCAAGTTTCACAACTCCCTTGAAACTAGCAAAAGGAAAAGCACGAGTAAAAAAGATGAATGTTAATTTCTAATCTGCAGTTGATCTTCAGTGCATGTTGAGTTTCAGTGATGTGTGTGAATGATTAAATGTGTAAAAGAACTCACAAAAGAATGAGTAATTCAGTGTCATGTGAATACACACTTTACAATAATGGCTAAACTGTATTTGTTGTGACTCTGCATTGTTTATGTGCGATGGTAGTATTTGCATGCATATGGGCACTTTTATGTGTGTGTGTGTGTGTGTGTGTGTGTGTGTGTGTTTGTGTGTGTGTGCGTGTGCTGTCACCTTTTTAAAAAGCGGCCTTTGCCAGGATCTTACGGAGTGTGTGCACAAACACAGAAACAAGCACAGACTCACACAACAGCAGACAAGGGAAGATAATAAAAAGCATGAGGTTGTATTTCTTGTGTTTCACCTTGAAGACTGTCCACTGTAATCTAACCCTGAACTCAAACTGTTGATGAAATAGAATATATTCAGAGGCAACTATGTTTTATCTTGCTTCCTATTAATGCTGGAAAAAAATGGCAAGCCAACAGCTTTTAGTGTGACTTCAGTCACTGCAATGCATTCAGGGCCTGATGAGAAAAAACAACAACATGCAACTAGCTCAGTCTCATTATACAAGAACAATATGGTGTGCTGTGTCATGAATTTACACACAGTTGTTTTAGAATTTGGAGCAGCTGAATTTTATTGGGGTTGGTATTTGTTCTAAAACATAGCTTAGTATGCACTTTGATTTTAGCGTAAGTTGTTTGTCAGAAGCCGATCCACGGATAAAAAGAAATTTGTTCAAGGCGGATTCACATGGGATCATACTATTTCACAACTCAGAAATACCAGTCTACCACTGAAAAGGTAATCACATCTGCAGGAAGTCTCCTCTTAGTGCATACAATTTATTATGCAGTCATGAGAGGCATGTAAAGTAAGGGAGTCAAGAACAGCTCTTCAATTACTTATTTTTATTGGTATCAGAAACACACACACTGAGAGAGACTGACGTGACATATGAATTTATTCAGATGGTTGAGTGAGAATCTCTTTTGTCGTCTGAGTTCTCGTCCTCCTCCTCCTCTCAAAGCAAGCTATATCTCTGCTAATGACCTGAGGTCGTTCCCTGATTTGGCCTCAGCTGTCCAACGGATTATGAATAATGCATTGACTCTAAAATTGCAAAAGTAATCCTCTGAAATCTCCTCATGTACCCTGGCAGGCCAAGTTGTCTGTTCCAATTGCCCTTCAGTTCTTAACGCTAAAATGCTGCATTTATGAGAAAGAAGACAGATTTTACAACAGTATCATGATTGGTTTATCATAACCTTAATGTTGTAGAAATGTGGTTGTTTGTAAAGAATGGGAGAATGGATCAATGTTTTCATGCAATTGCAGGTCTATAACATTGCTGACTCATGAATTATGCCCCATTGAAAAGCAAAGTGAAAGAGCAAGGAGGCGGCTTAGCTTAGATCGCCTTACATCTTGGACAGCCTGAATCAACACAATAATTACTAAAGTGCATCTGTAGGATATTTAAATAGGATAACACTGTCTAGCCACTCTCATTAATGGTTAAGTAATGTTATTATAGTGGCCTCAAACATAGTAACCTCCACTGCACCATCAATACAAACTAAGTGCATCGTGAACATGGGATACTCATAAATGCAGCAGCTCATCATTTTAGTAATCATGTGCTAAAACTAGTGTGTATCACATGCTAAATGCTTCAATCTTAATTATATAACAGGTTGATGCTGTGCTCATCATCCCCCATGCATTCTATACTGTACTATACTATGGATCTTTTGTCATTATTATTTGCATAAATTACAGAGCGTGACATTGCACCAACTAAGCACAATGTAAATGATGAGAAACCGCTCTCTTTGTCCAGTCCAATACTTTGCAATTGTACAGTATAGGTTCCGGCCCCTACACCCTCCGCGTTGCAGTAATCTTTTTCTCATCACACCATCACGTTCTTTTACCAGCAACAATGTAAGTCCCAGATTTATATGGTCTTTTGTCCAATTTTTGAAAACAATCCCAGACATTTTTGAGATCTCCACAGTCATGCACACACAAAGACACACATACACACACAATCTTATTCCAGCAGTCTTCCAGAGCTATCTGTACTGTGCTGCCGGCTACACCTGTGAAAGTTTGCTTTATGACATTGGCTTAAAAGATTTATCACTGAGCAGCACTTTCTGTTATGGGGAAAAGCGGGAGGTTTTAAAAGGCTCCCTTCCCTCTATCTCCTGGATGAGAGCACTGGCTGTGAAATGGATCCTTGGGAAGAGTAAGTTTGGAGTGGCTGATATGCAAAAGAGTATTTGGGTTTTTTTGTGATCCCATGCTTTAATGCTGTAGTGTGGGTCTCTTTTTGTATAACATAATGAAGAAGACAGTCTCTGCCTCTAACACTTTAGCACTTACATCCGTAGTGCATCACCCTGATGAGTTCATTGATTAATAAGGCGTTGGGCTATGGGCATACATGTGTACTCAGGTCGATTTGATGATTGACTGTGGTAATGTAGAAGATGATTTATAAGTGAAAAAGATGCTGTGATATACAAGCCACAGTGTGTTTGACACCTTAAAGCTGTCTCCGTCTGTGTTTCCTGTAAAGTCAGGTAGTCAAGGAATGACATGTAGAAAATAGAGGGACAGAGAGGGGGTTGGGGGGAGGCAACAACTCAGAGCAAATACAAGTGCAGCTCTGTATGTGATGCAGTACCCTAGAGGTTCCCAGATCACACATGTCATTAGCCATGATGAGTCTGAATCCAGGTTTTATCAAATTAAGCCTAGAGGAGCACATCACTCATCGCATACAAATTTGTCATATAATCTACGCCACTTAATACGATGGGTGTTTTCCAATAAATGATCAGTCTGATACAGCACGATATACAATAGTCTATTAGTAAGAGCTCATCAAAATTCTTCACTATCAAGCCCAGACAATTCACAAGTACAGCAATCTCGATAATCAGCCTCTGCATCATCTGATAAATACTGCATGTCTGTCAAAGGCTGCATAGACACGCATAATGATAAGTATATAAGTCCAAGTCAAATTTCATCACCATTGATCTTTATTTTCAATTGTGAAGAAAAACCTTGACGTGTTCACCTGATTAGTCGTTAAATGCTTGGATGCAGAAATGCCCCATCCCTAATGTATCCATATCTAACACATACACATGCATGCATCACTAACCAAAATAATTCAACAGTATTTTATTAGATTTGATGCATGCATCTGATATCCACTTTGAATCCATTAAGATTTTAAAATGCAGATGAATCCCCTACTCTATTTTGTAGTACCTGTGAATATTTGTGTAACTCCAAAAAAGGAAGCAGAACTCTTACCTTGAGAAACAGATCAGAGGTGCAAAGGACAAGAAAGCACAGATCCCCTGTAGAGCCAGTGTTTATCCATGTATTCAGTGGGTGCCAGCAGGGTACTGTCCAGCCACTGGAGCAGCTCTCACAGGCTGCGGGAGGACCGAGAGAGAGGCAGCCGGTGCAGTGACAGCTGGAGTAGTTGTGGCACATCAGGCAAAGATTCAGGTTATTGGGATGGGAAAAAGCAGAAAGACATTGCCTCAAAACCTCACTGGTTCTTCACTGATATCCCCCTTCTGCCTGTTTCTCTGCTCTCTTCTCCTTTATACACCTCATTCAAGCATCACTGACACTCATTCGCTCTTGTCCCTGCACTCACCGGGAATAGGCACTCACACACGCAGCGGAGATCTCCATCTCGCGGTGCTGCTGCAATCCCTGTGCATTCGTGATTGAGTGTCTGTGTGTATGTGTGTGTTAGAAAGGCAGGGAGAGGGTGGGCTGGTGGGTGGATAGGGTAAAGGGAGGAAGGAGGATGAGGAGAAGGAGGAGGAGGAGGGGTGAAGGGTAGTACGCAAGCTGCTGGGGAAAGTCCAAAGTCGCTGAGCTGCATCACCGGCGAAGACCCCCTTAACTTGTCCTCCACAGGCTGGCTACGGTGACACTGAGCTGTTATATAATCTGAAGGGCTTCGGGAGACGGCAAAGAGGGGGAACTGTGAAATAATAATAATGGATTGTGGTTTTAATTGGATGTCTCCTGCCCCCATTACTTTCATACATCTGCCACATTGCTTATGCGAAGTGGTGAAAGGGGCTGAGACAAGCAAAGGAAAAAATAAGTACTGTAAAAGGGGAAACAGAGGAGGTAAGGAGCCAACTGGGCAGCCGTAGGCTTAATAGAGACAGTGAGACAGGAAAGAGATTCACGGAGAACAATGTAACCTACTTCACTGGTAAAACGAGGAATATTGATTTTGCACACATTTTAAATTTCTTAGGTTAAGTTTCTTAGAAGTTCATGGCTTAGCCTAATGTAAAGTCCATAAAGTCCTAATGCAAGCCAATAAATAATCTACTATGTTTCTGCAATAATGCAAACAACAAAAACTGCTACAAGCCACACAGATTACTCTTTAAAAATACACATTGTGAAAACAAAATGTTACAACACAATATTACACACAAATTAAAGATCAATTATGTTTCAATTAAGTTTTTCTCATGTGAGAATAAGTTGATGCAGCCCTTTTGGGGGATCTAAAGCCAGCATTTTTAGTTTAGAGCATTGCTTCTCTACAAATGTTTTTTTTTAAAGTTATTTATTAATTTTTAGTTTTCAGGTCAGCAGGTTGCTTTATTTAAAGCTCCTGTGTGTGCAATTTATAATATTCTTTGAACATTCTAGTGGCAGTATTCGAAAAGTCAAAACAACAATACCCTAGCAACACTATGGGCCCTATTTTAACGATCTAAGTGTGTTTAGGGCGTGTCCAAATCCACTTTTGCTAGTTTGACAGGAAAAAAAGGGTCCATGCGCCAGGCGCATGGCTCAAAAGTGTCTTCATTAATTCATAGGTGTGTTTTGGGCTTAATATGCAATAAACCAAACAGGGTGTCATCTCCCATTTCCTTTAAAAGACAGACACGTTTGTTCATTGCTATTATGATGGCGGATTTACACCGTAAAATTTTTATATGTACTCTTTTGCATGCTTGTGTGCTGTTGTGCATCACTGTGTGTGTAACAAGCATAGTGTGTACACGCTGTGCATAATCCTAGGCGCATTTTACCAATGCGCTGATAAAATAATCAAATGCTGCGTTACTGCCTTTGGACCAGGTTTTTGTTGGTCAATGGTGCAATCACTTTCTGCAGCCTCAAGATAGCAATACGCCAAGAATTCACCTGAACACACCTCCCTGTAAGACCAGCACGCCTAAAGACGCAAAGATGCGCGCAGGTGCATTTGCTATTTAAACGACGTGGGCTCTGGATGGGAAATTGACAATTGCGTCGGTGTTAAACTAGCAAAGACACTTGCCTCGCTGTGCCTGGTGCAAGCTGGAGCCCTAAGAATGAATGAGCTAAAAGCTGCACAAACTGTACATATTTAAGTTGGGGATTTTAGTTTTTCTACCAAAATCTATGCCCTAATAATTGGATAGATGCTAAAATTACACAAAAGTTGTAAAGAAGGGGGCTTTAAGCTTAGTTTATTTGCAATGAAACGTTAAATATTAACATGACCAACAGGTTAAAAAAATTAAAAAAACTTTTTTAGAAAATTATTTTCACAAAATGATGGAGAACAATTGTAAAATTCAACAATTAAATATATACCATTATGGATAAAATCCCAAAAGACCTTAAATCCTATTAGCTGTTGAAGAAAGTCAAACATAAATAAAAAAAAACTTGTTTAAATTGGTCTTGAATTGCTTTAAATACTACTATTAATTTTCAACTCTGCAGACTGGCCTTTTCCCTGCTTTTCATAAAAGTGCTGTTGTGTCATCTCAGGAAAAACATTCTGGATCCAGGTACACTTAATAACTACAGACCAATTTCCAATCAATTAAAAACATACTTGAAAAAAATTGTATGTAAAATACTGGATGCATATCTTTTAAATACCACTAGATATGATCAGAGCTGTCGCAGGGAGGGATGCGTGGCCCTGTATGAACTTAACATTTGAGGCCCTGCTCATTGACATACACTGTGATGCATGCGCAAGAATCACTGTCAACCCTGTTTTTCAGACAGCTATATAGCACACACAGCAATGCACACAAGAACACATGTTCTTGTGTGCATTGCTGTGTGTGCTTGTGTTAAATATGGAGCTATGCCCTCTGTCCATGTTGCTGAAATACATGCCAAAATAGATTGGATGAAATGAATTGCTAGAGAGAAAGTTTTTGGTGTTAAGAGAGATAAAGGCCTATTTACCTTTCAGAATAATGTGCTGTCTGACCTTTTGCATGAGAGCTCATCTGCATGTCACTATGTCACATATTCTTTCTAAAGCTTTATATTGCGTCTGACTTACCATGCTGGATCAAGTGAAAGTCACTTTCCTTGCATTCTTTCCCTTATACTCAGCAATAAAGGTTCGCTCATGTCAGCTCATGTTGCTGACATTGTCTTCTTCTTCCTCACTTGCACTCTCACAGGGCATGCTAAAGTAACCATGGTAACAGCATAACATCATGAATGAAATTGGCAAACTGAAATTTTATTTTAAGATCACATCAAGTCAGGCAAACAATCCGTACATGCTCCCGCTTGGTATTATCATTAAGAAACACAATATAGCCTACTAGTAATATGCCAATGACACACAATTGTACATTTCACTTTCCTCCAATGACATCAACTCTTTTAACAAACCATTAAACTGTATCAGCAATATTAATTGCTGGATGTCCAAAAACGTTCTCCAGCTAAATGTAGAGATTGCAGAGATTCTCGTGGTTGGTCCTTAAAATCATAGACAAAAAAATATATTCACATTTATTCACTGTCTCTAATATACAGTGAGCAAATTAGAATGTGTTACTGATACTCAATTTTGAACATCACATCACCAATATCACCATTTTCTCACTTAAAAAAATACATCAAAACTTAGAGTATTTATTTCTCAAACTGACTGACCGGTGCATGTATTCATCTCAAGTATTTACATGTAAATCTGAACACATTACTCCAGTACTTAAATCACGTCATTGGTTCCTGGTACAATACATTTCTTACATACATTACTTCCAAAATCCTGCTAATAGTCTATAGAACACCTAATGGTTTTGCTTCTCTGACTTGCTCACTAATCACAATACCATAAGGCCTCTCAGGTCATCAGGCAGAAGACTTTTAGCTGTACCCAGAACAAGATCCAGGTCTGGTGAAGGAACTTTCAGTTACTGTGGTCCTGCTTTCTGGAACAAGCTGCCTGGTGACCTGAGGACCATCACAACTGTGTCCACATTCAAAAGCAAACTCAAAAATTACTTTGTATGGTTGTACTTTGTGTACTTTGTTTTTGTTAATTGTCTTTTGTGTATTCCTATTTCTATTCATGCTTAGTTTTAATGTATAAGGTGTTTTAAATGTAGAGCACTTTAGGTTTACGTGTAATGAAAGGTGCTTTACAAATATAATTTGACATTGACATTGTTATATCAGAATCAGAATCAGGATCAGAAATACTTTATTGATCCCGGAGGGAAATTCTGTGTTACAGTTGCACAAAGTATATAAATATCAGAGTAGAAATATAAATAAATAAATATAAGGAGTGTGGATATGCACGGCATTCACATAGTTGAAGGAATTTTTATGATACAGTATTTACATAATTTAGGAGTTGTAATGGTGAACAGTAATAATGAAAAAATAGTAGCAGCAGAGTATTGCACAAATTTTAAGCCAGTGTTATTGCACAAAACAGATAATACTGTCCAGTTTCAAACTAACTAAGTGTCTGTGTGTCAGACACTTAGAGGGAGGAGGTACAAAGTTTGATGGCCACAAGCAGGAATAACTGCCTGTGGTGCTCTGTGGTGCATTTTGGGGGAATAAATCTTGCCCTGAAAGTGCTCCTGTCTTTGAGCAGCAAGTCATGGAGTGGGTGGCAGACATTGTCCAAGATGACATGTAGTTTGGACAGCATCCTCCTCTCTGACACCACTGACAGAGGGTCCAGCTCTACCCCCACAAAGTCACTGGACTTGCGGATCAGTCTGTTGAGTCAGTTAGTGTCCGCTACCCTCAGCCTGCTGCCCCAACATGCAACTGCAGACAGGATAGCACTGGCCACCACAGACTTATAAAACATCCTCAGCATCATCCTGCAGATGTTGAAGGACCTCAGCCTCCTCAGAAAATAGAAACAGGGCTCACTAGTGCCTTGGTTCTCCTTAGGTCCACAACCAGCTCCTTAGTCTTTGTCACGTTGAGCTGTAGATGGTTCTGCTCACACCATGTAACAAAGTCCCCCACCACAGCTCTGTACTCAGCCTCTTCACCCTTGCTGATACATCTAACCACAGCAGAGTCATCAGAAAACTTCTGAAGATGGTAGGACTCTGTGTGGTAGTTGAAGTCTGTGGTGTAGATTGTAAAGAGGAAAGGAGAGAGGACAGTTCCCTGCGGGGCCCCAGTGTTGCTGACCATGTTGATTGACACACAGTGTTGCAGGCACACAAACTGTGGTCTGCCTGTCAGGTATTCAACAATCCAGGACACAAGGGGGGGGGGGCACCTGCATAGCTGTCATCTTCTCACCCAGCAGGGCCGGCCGGATGGTGTTGAAAGCACTGGAGAAGTTAAAAAACATGACCCTCACCGTGCTCCCGGCTTGTCCAGGTGGGCATAGATGCGGTTGAGCTGGAAGATGATGGCGTCCTCAACTCACAGTCTGGACTGGTAGGCAAACTGGAGGGGGTCCAGGAGAGGTCTGACCATGGGCCGCAGCTGTTCCAGAACCAGTCTCTCCAGGGTCTTCATAATGTAGGAGGTCAGTGCCATGGGTCTGTAGTGCTTGGAGTCACTGGGACGTGGCATCTTTGGCACAGGAACGAGGCAAGATGTCTTCCACAACATGGGGACGCTTTGGAGACACATGGAGAAGGACTCCACATAGCTGGGGGGCACAGGCTTTGAGCACTCCAGGATGGACACCATCAGGGCCTGCAGCCTTATTAGAGTGGAGTCTATTCAGCTGTCTTCTCACCTGGTCAGCAGTGAGGCACACAGAGGTTACAAGGTGGGGTAGAGGGAGAGGAGGAGTCGTCAGGCTGTGTTAACCTGAGAGCCAGATGAGGGGGGAGTAGGGATCTCCAAGGAGGAGGGCGAGGGACAGTGAGGGGGAGGAGGGGGAGTAGTGGGGTTGGAGGTGAGACTGCAGTTCAGTTAGTGGGGGGATGGGCAGGAGCCATAGCATCAAATCTGTTAAATAACAGATTAAGTTCGTTGGCCCTGTCCAAGCTGCCTTCAACTCCTCTGCTGCCAGTCGATCTGAAGCCAGTGATGTTTCTCATGCCGCTCCAGACCTCCCTGATGTTGTTATGCTGTAGTCTACAGCTTCCTCCTGTACTTCTCCTTAGCCTCCTTGATCTTCACCTTCAGGTCCCCCTGAATGGCCTTCACCTCCTCCCTATTCCCATCTTTGAATGCCCTCCTCTTTGCATTCAGGATGTTCTTGATGTCCTTTGTTACCCACGGTTTGTTGTTTGGGTAACACTGAACAGTCTTTGTTGGGACAGGGCTGTTCACACAGAAGTTTATATAGCCTGAGATACACTCAGTCAGCCCTTCTATGTCCTCTCCATGTGGCTCACAGAGTGCATCCCAGTCTGTCACCCCGATTATATTGTTTACAGTTTTCTGAAACTTACACATGGCTTTACTTTTTCATTGTTTTGTTTGATTTCTCTAAAACTTCCTGTTGTATTGATTGCAGATAAAGTTGGGAGTACATTCAGTAAACTAATACTTTTAATTTCCTGGGGATCATACAGAATTGTTTGTTTGGCAATCTGCTTCATACAGTTTTCTAAGAGGTTTTTGGTTATAGATCTTGCCAATGTAGCTTTCACAGTAACAGTTATACCAATATTAATTACCAATAAAAGCAAATGAATAGATTACATTTTCATATTTTTAATGCATAGTTTGTCAGTTAATGTTGATTACTATGGAGTTTTAGAGATGGAGCAGTAGCCAGCACAGTGATCAGCTAACTGCTGTCTTATTGATTTAATTGTCTGCTTTCCTCCCCGCCCTGCCTGTTTGTAGACCTATGATGAGCTTTTGACTGCGCCCACTGCATGCATGCTGATCCATCCCGCCACAAACCACAGATCGCCCTCAGTCTCAACACCAGCTTAATTTCACTGTGCTTAATGAGTGGAACAACATAGAGTTGTACAGACAAGTACGGAAAATCCCCCCCTTCACCAATTTCCTTAATCTCTTCTCTATATTCCATTTATTGACCTGCCAAAGGCTGTGAGGGGAGTGTCCAGATTTATGCCAAAAAAAAGCCTTCACTACTTGCCGATGACTGTCAGCTTAACCATGCATTATGGCTGGATCCCTGAGGACAGACTGTACATGCAGAGACTTTAAAGTGGTCATACACCATTTAAACCAGGGAAATGTTTAAAGTCTTGGGAAAGTGAAACTGTGTGAACGGGAAAACAGCAAATGATTTATAAAAGATTGAAAAAGAATGTTCAGGTTCAGACACAAACATTAGTCATTTTTCTTTTGGTTGATTTCCCAATCTCTCTTAAGTCTCACAGGTGAGGGAAGTGTGCACTGTCAAATGCCCAACCCTAACCCTAACCTTTATCTTTCATCTTAATTATTCACAATTCACAATGTCATGCTTGCGGCGTAGCAACAGGGATGGCAATGTTGGTCAGTAGTCGGTCCACCACTTTGGTGCAGACTGAAATATCTTAACAACTATTGAATGAATTGTCATCACATTTTTGTATTAACATCCCCAGAGGATTAATCCTACCGACAATGGTGATCCACTTACTTTTCCTTTTCTACCACCAGTACCACATTCGGTACAGATATGCATGGTGGCAAGATGTTGAACCCTAATGACATTGGTGATCCCCTGACCTTTCATCTAGCATCACCACAAGGTTGACATTTGTGGCTAAACCTTTGAATGGATTGTACATGTGGTACAGATATTCACATTCCTATCTATATGAAATTTTTGTGATCCTTAACTTTTCATCTAGCGCCATCATTAGGTCAACATTTTAATTTGTCTAGTACTTTTTATGACCAAATCCTGCCAAACTAATGGCATTCTCATCAGCCTTAGCTGAAAATACTAGCTCATCTTTAGTGCTAATTAGCAAATGTTAGCATGCTAACATGCTAAAGTATGGTGGTAATTATGGTAAACAACCTGCAAAACGTCAGCATTGGTAGTATTGTCATTGTGAGCATGTTAGCATACTGGCATTTAAATCAAAACACAGCTGTGCCTAAGTACAGCCTCGCAGAGCTGCTAGCATGGCTGTTGACTTGCATACAGTTTATCCATCTTTACTCAGAGTGAAGGTATTATTTGTGAATTTATAACAAATGCAGTTATGGACACGTGCGCACATGCACACATACACACACACACACACACACACACACACTCACACACACACACACACACACACACACACACACACACACACGCACCTCGTTGAACACAGATGGTGGTCATTCTCCAAACTGCCATAACATTAAATGATATAGTCCTTATTATAACAGTCATTGATGCATTGATTCCTGGTCTATTTTAGGAGTCTTTACACCAAACTGCCACTCCAGTTTTATCCTGATAAATGGCAATAAAAACACAGCACCGTTAATCACTTTTAAGGTCTCTGGACAATTGGCTTAACTATCTGTAAAAACTCCCACAGAGAAGCCAACGCTAATGTTGCTTAACTCATTTCCATTATACAACACAGGCACGTAAACTTAAAATAAATAAATAATCAATGTAATATAGAATTGTTACATAACCCATTATTTCTCCATTGGCTGCAGATGATTACTGGCTGACTATTTATTGTGGTGTATAAACACAATGACAAATCAGTCATAATATACTAGTGTTTTGAAATTAGTCTCAGTGTCAGGCTCATCCATACCAAAGACACAACTCAATCAGAATACAATCCTATTTATAAAATAATCCAACCATTAAAATCTAAACTTTGTTTTACTGTGTCTCTGATGGTCTGTCACTTGATGACTCTTTGCTCTCTTTGCCTTCTCTGTCCAGAAGTGACAGGTCTCTCCTTTGTGGCCTACTTTTGTTTGAGGAGTTTCTCAGTGTAATTGGTTGTCTGTAAATCTATTTGCATATGCACTGTGTGCCCATCCCTCCTGAGACCACATTCAAACACAGCTAATCTGGTGTTAGGGACTCAGAGCAGCATGCTTTCGTTGGATCAACAAACGATAGACAAGGAATGAGGAATGAATCTCACCATTTTTTGACAGTTTTTTAGATAGAATAGGCAAGTTTGTAACAGAGTTGTAATGTTTGCACAGAAATGAAAGTTAATTTGAATATTAGATTACAAGATTGATCTTTACTTATATATTATATAAGTATATCTATACACAGATATATTAACAGTAATACCTGACTTAACAGAGAAGAAGAATACATACTTTATTCATCCTGCAAGGGAAAATTACTTACAGAATCAGTGGGACTGACAGTGGCAAACCACCCATTACAAGGGTTATTTAATCAGTGTTAATATACATAAACATGACTAAGAGTCCACTGCCATGCTAGTGGCTCTGTAAGGAACCATTAATGTCCAAATTGTACAGCAATCCATCCATTATGACATATTACAATAACAATTAAAATGTCAACCTTGTGGTGGCAAGAGGGAAAGTCAGGGGCTCACCAAAGTCAGTAGGACTCATTGTGTTGGAAACATGAATGTTTGCACCACGTTTTGTGCAAATTAATCAAATAAATGTTGAGATATTTCACTGAATGAATGAAAACTCTGATCTGCTGGTGGTACTAGAGGAAAAGTCAAAGGATCATCAAAGACATTATATGTATCCTCTGGGGACCTTGAATATATAAAGCAAATTCTTATGTAATCCATCACATAGCTGTCAAGGTTCCTTATTATAAACCACAAATGTCAACCTCATGGTGGTGTAGAGGAAATGTCAGGTGTTCCCAAAGTTTGTGTGTTTGATCCTTTGGGGGGCATGAATATCTGCACAAAAACCCAGTTAACTGTTACTTTTCTTGTAAACACAATTGCCAGCAGTTTGAGGTTGATGCAGGATGGGACAATTTATGTCCTTAGTGCAAATAGTTTGAGCTTCTGTAAGCATGACATCCTTGCAGAATATGACTACATATGTACACATACCATATAATAATCAGGCAAACAATAATTAATCAATCTTAATCAAATAATTAATTTAATTGGTTATAAAAAGTGAAAAAACATCAACAAACAAAAACTAAAAAATTCTTAGTGTCACAGCTAAATAACCCAGCCTTTATCCTTTCTATTGATGATTTTCTTTCGCACTGCACAGCAGGCACTTCAATACTTGCACATTATCAGCTTTAAGTCTCTTTGTAGTGCTGACCGGGTGTCCACAGTGCCTAAAGAGTAACAGTTACGGTCTGTTGGGGTGGGGGGGCTGTATCTCCTGTCCATCATTAAATACATAATGGCCCAGATTTTGGTTGCTCCTAGTCTGTGTCAACACCAACTGCAGGCACTGGTCGACAACACACTTCAAAGTAAGAAATGATCTTTGAGCCCTTGTGATGCTGGATGTGCTTCCTATTTCTCTTCACACACACTACTTCAAACTGGAAGATGTTTGTTTCTATGGCAGCCCATTTTGTTGAGACTACTCTGATATTTTCAGATATGCATTTGTTTTTAAGCAGTTTTATTTTATCGAAAGAATTATGCCTCTCAGGATAGCACTGAAGAACAGACCATATGCAGAATTAGTAAAAATATATGCAATCTGTGCTGCTCTGTAAAAGAAATGAGCTCCGATCAATATTCAATAGGTTAGATGAAAAAAATGTTAATCACACATGTGCAGTTAGAGGATTGATATAGCTTGGCTAATATAAGCGCTACAGAACACCACTCTCAGTGGGCCATTATTTGTGACTCACCATATATGGCTTGGAAGTTCCCTCATGCATGAAGATGACATCTCTGCTCATCCATATTAAATAACTGTTACTCATCAGTTTTTCCCATTTCAGCTCATATGCTATCTCAGTGGTAACTAACCCCACCAGCTATTTAGTGAAGTAGACATACAGACTGTGCTTTAAGCAGCTGGAATATCAGGGGATTAACCCTTGACACAGCATCTTTGAACCATGATTTATGATACTTTATTACCAAGGAACGCAATATTCCCACATATCCATCTGTGTCTTTAACCTTGTTGGCCACATCAGCACCAGTGCATACAGGCATTTATCATTCAGTGCTCTGAACACTGTAATATATTGCATAAAATACTCTCTGAGATTATTTATCTGGATTGTAACCACTTTTCAACTATAATATTACCCATTGGCCAACTGTTCTTCACTTTAAGTGGTGAAATAGCATAGAACAAGTTTTCTTGATGACTTTTAATGTTTATGGGTGGAGGGAGTTGGAACCACTTTCTTTCAAGCAGTTCATGCTCAATAATAGTACTGGGCAAATGAATGAAACCAGACTAAATGTGTATTTTAATTTGTGTAAAAAAAATTCAGTTCAACAGTTCAACTCACCATATGGCAGTCTTTAACAAGACGCTTAATATGATATGTGATGACCTGTAGCCAGCCAGCCGTTAACAACACACACACACACACACACACACACACACACACACACACACACACACACACACACACACACACACACACACACATGCAGAAATCAAACAAACAAACATTCACATCCCATACTGTATATGCAGTCAGTGCATACCCAGACCTGCAAACAGATTAAACCTGGAACAGAAGACTTTTCTGTTAGGACTGCAGTTGCAGAATATAAATTCTGGTGGTGCATGAATATAGCAGCTGCTCTAGGATTGAAACCACTGCCCCACATTACCTTTTTAACTGACTTGCCATTCTTTCATTTTATTTCAATCCCATCCTATCATTGTATATTATTCACCTCCTACTCAGTCACAACACTCTGTCCCATACCACATGTAGTGGAACACTGGTTATTCTCGGAAATGTTACTTGTTAGCTGAAATAGTTTTCTGACTTTTTCTCTCAGAACCTCCGTTCAAGGCAACGCCAATGAATCGCAGCAGATTGCATTGCAGAGGACTTAATAATGAAAGTTCTAAATCACTCCCCAAATAATCTGTCTCAATTCATACACCCTTGAGATGAAGCTGCAGCTTGGTATTACTGGAGATAAGCTGTCATATCTGTCAAGAACAATAGTGGAAGTGCTTACTCATCACTGGGTTTGCACGGTGTGCTCTTGAACACCCATCTCTGGTCTCTACAGACTGGACATATACCGCTTAATGAATGTTTCAGTGCAGTTTCCAATGCCCATTGATTTCTTTTTGCCAAAATATGTACACTATATACTAGCTTAGGATGTGTTACTGCATGTGGTATGTTTCTCACATTGGCCAGAGTCACAGAGAATAGGTTGCCTGCTGTAAATGTGCATCTGGCAACAATTCACATAAAAAGGGTCAATCATTCTTTAGCTTTCCTTATCTCTTGCAATCCAAACAGATGTAAGAACATAGCTCTAGCAGAATACCAACCAATTAATTTTTTGTGGGGCTGGGACCCCTATTTTGATGGAAGGCACAAAGAAAAGAGTTTGAAATCAAAAGGGAATATTCCTGGAAAAGGAAAATCAAGGCACTGGCCGTAGGCTGAGCTAAAGATCTGTCTCTAATTGGATGGAGGTAATTATAGGTGTGTGACACAGGTCGCAGGCAAATTGGTTATTCCAGCATGAGAAGCAGCAGGTTTCCAATTATGTAACCATAAAAGCAATGTTTTCCCCAGCCTTTGCCTCTTTCTTACATGATGGAGATGGTGTATTTACATGTAACATTACTTAAGACATTGTGTTGTGTTCTATGGATCAAATGAGAGAAGGAATACAGTTAACACTGTTCAGATGTTTAAGCTTGAATGGTGAGAAATCAATTTGGAAAGCACTAACATCACAGATCAGTCTTGCTAAATAGTGCTTCAGGTAAGATTTGGTCTATCAGAGATATACTGTAAACCCAGGATTTGTGAGCTTCAGCCTGCCTACTAATGTTACCCAATGTTACGGAGAGGCAGTATGAGTTGTTGTTGTGGGTTGTGCTTTAGCAATTATGGATTTTCTACACTAAGTTCTATATCCGAACAGCAGGCAGATTGCGGGTTGTAAAAATGATGGCATTTCCGCTTTCAAACTGAAGTGTCACTCTTTAGCCTTAAGGATGTGAGATTGTGTAGCATGTGGATATAGAAAAGACATAAACATACAGTTTAGTTGACAACTTTCCAAAACAAGTTGATAACACTGATTTATTTGGAAGAGTTGATCATTGTGCTGCAGTTTATGTCCCATACTTTGTGAATGTTCATTCCAGTGAATAACAATTAAATAAGTATAATGATAGGAATTTGTGTTTAAACATCATGAATTAAAAATTAATGTTTCTCTGTTGAAAACAAAATTAACAACTCTTGTAACTGTATACATGACACCCAGGGGCATTCATTTTAAAAACTGCAGTTGCTGTCAAAAAATATGTTTCTAATCTGTGAAGATGATCATTGTGCATGCAGATCCCGATAGTTTCCATTGAATTGGTCTCACTCTCTTTTAGCAAAATACTGCTTTGGTCTTTAGGAACCCTGGTTGCTTAGAAACAATGACAGTGGTGGCACACAGACATTTTAGATAAATAATTTACAACAAACAACAAACAAAAAACCTAATAAATCATTAATGGCATACACCAACTCCAAACACCAAAACCTTTGGATCTATATGACAATCAGGGAGTTTAATGTTTGTTACTGAAGGGCATTGAATGAAGAGTGAAAGAAAGATGATGTTGAACAGCCAACAACAATATAGCTCTGTATCCATGTTAGGTGCAGCACAGCAAATGTCGTTGGTTAATATTAGCTTCCCCCTTTACCAATGCTTGTCTGCATTGTAGATAATGGTTACTGATATAGCTTTCATATACTGTAGTGTTACATCCAAGACTTTCAACAGATAAGGCATGGGAGAAATGATTGGCTAATGTTGAGAATTAATGGATAGACTTTTATTAAATGTCCCATGGCATGAAAATTTCACTTTATGAGGTTTTTTTCAACATTAATATGCATTCCCCCAGCCTGCCTTTGGTCCCCCAGTGGCTAGAAATGGCGATAGGTGTAGACCGAGCCCTGGGTATCCTGCTCTGTCTTTGAGAAAATGAAAGCTCAGATGGGCCAATCTGGAATCTTGCCCCTTATGACCTCAGAAGGGGCAAGATTTCAGATTGGTTACCTCCCCTTTCTCTGCTTTGCCCACCCAGAGAATTTGGCCCACCCATGAGATATCATGGCTTTCAAATGGGCAAAGTTGCAGCTGGCCAAGGCCACAACCCCATCTTGCCCCCCCTCTCTCCTCTACTTAACAGACTCAGAAATGGCACATACTAAGGAAAACTTGTTGTGGGACTGGCTTTAGGGTCTGTAATTCTGCACCAGGGCTTTATTTTCAGATACATGGGACCTTTAAACGTTTTAGAGGTCTGCAATGCGATATAATGGGATGAATGCATAATAAGAATTTCATGTCTAGTTTATAGTTCATGTATTTTAATTCATATGAGAGGCTGTAATTTTTGGTCTGAACCATGCAATAAATTGCCTACTAGTATTTGAATTATACCTCCAAATATGGTAGCAATTTAAGTTGCGCTCTTGCTCTTCCTTTCTGTTGACTTGTTCTATTGTCGGTTACATGCAGTACATGCAGTAAATCTTATTTTACAAACCTTAAGGGGTGTTTCCCAAAGGCATGGGGACTGAAGATACTTTTAAAAATGATCGTAGATTAACAAGTGGCTTCTACCCACTCCCTGGACTATTTCTTGGCCGGGCACAGTAACTTCCTGGAATATCTTCTGGTTGCCTGGCAACCTCATGTAATGACAAAACTCAGTTTTGCAGCTTTGGTATGAGGACTTCATGCATGATCTACAGTTTTTTAAAATCTTTTTTCATTACCACTGCTCAAGTTTATTTTCAGTTCACATCTTCTAAAGGTGACTTGTTAACTGAATTACTGTATAATTCCCATAAAGGCTACATGTCTTATCTTCCATGTGAGAAGTGGGAGACACATGTAATACAGAAAACTTTGTTGAGGGCGGCAGTGATCAAAATCACATGAGAACAACGGGTGATGGGATGGTGTTTTTGCAGGAGCAGGCGGCAATAGTCCAAAATCCTGTAGGAGCAGGTGGGTGTGAGATAAAACAATAAAACAGTACTGCTTAAACCTTTATCTCCTCACTTAGTGTATAACGAAAATGAATGTGTGCAGCCCAGGTCTTTGTACAGTGTTGTAAACACAGGATGTGTTCGGTATACTCCTCCAGTCATGGACACACACACACACACACACACACACACACACACACACACACACACACACACACACACACACACACACACACACACACAGAGGCATCATTCCCCACTTTGATCAGCTGTCAAAGAACATTGTGCTTTTTTGGAGAGATCTCTTTATTTATTCAGCAGATGTGGGGATGGGAGCTGCTTGAAGTCCCTCGTTGCTGCATTTACACGTGACCCATTAGACCAGCCTTGAAATACTGCAGCTCTAATTGCTTTGCTTTGCTGTCCTGTTTGTAGACCTCCATCTACTGTACCTGCACTCACTCATATGGAAGTAAAATGCCACAATGTGTTGTATAGAAAGGATGATAAAGAATGGCTATCATCTTGGACTAATAATCATTAGCTGTGGCATGAATACCTATCCTCTTATCTTATCTTTATCATTTTATTTCAAGGTCCAGCCCACACATTCCATTGGTTTAGATTACATGTACCAGAAAAATACATTATCAATGTTTAATCGCAAACTCTATAGTGGGTAACAGAAAATAACAGTAGCATACAATATAATGTTATGTATCATCCCACATATTCAGATAATATTGAGCAACTAAAAATACAAACCTTTGCATGTTGTATTTTACTGTATCATGCAAAATACAAATGTAGAGGCTTTTTTTTTTTAACTTTTAATAGGCTAAAAGGCTCCCTAGTTGGGAAAAAGAGTAACTCTTTTCAGCTACACTTCCACTCGCTTCCCTCATGGCTGCATAGATGCAAATGAAAGGCAGGCTTTTCATTTTGTCTGTGTTGAGTAATAGCCCACTGAGTGTGCCCTCCTAATTGTTCCTGTCAGGCTTGTAAATCATGGAAGTCTCCTCTCCTTTCCATCACATGCAGCCCCTTCTTGCATAATCCTATTAGGCGCAACACTATCAAATAGAAGGGAGCAATATTGCTTACAGTGGCTTGAACATTTTTTTTCATTTAGTAAATATTCCTCAGTGGGAGTTAAGTTAAAACATTTCCACTAATTTGCAGAGACTTTTCCCTAAGAAATATCTTCACATGAAACTTGACACAATAAGGCTTCCTTAATTCAAACAGCTTCCATGTTGAGTACAAGTGATTATAAAATTAACTTTAATCTTTTGCGAGTATGATGGTGGTTTGATTTAATTTTTTTATGTCTTTGAATTGGTAACAAAATACTGTGTAGTACTGTATCTTGGAGTCATAGGAGCACAACACGGTGTTAGGTATTTCTTGCGGATGATTTAGCCAACAGATATTTTAGAAGTTTTAACATATTAGAGATCTCATCAAGGCCTTGGTCATTATGAAATTCCTCAGCATAAGATTATCATTAAGCATCAAACGTGTCTTTTACAGTGAGCTGCTATATTTGCAAAGTCTAAAGAAAGGCTAAAGGCTAGCAGGACTTCATCATTCCTCTCCTAAATCACCACTCCCTCTGACTATCTGTGTGAAAAGTCATTCTCACCACTACAGTCTCTATATGAGCGGCTTTCTGCAGACTCACTGATAGAAAAGAAAGTGCCAGGATTTCACAGATCAGTTATTCCTATCAAATTCAAAACAATAATTGGATGGAATTAGAAGATCTAAATATAGTGAAAGTATATAGGCTTGTACCTATATTTGGGGTCATGACCCACCACTGGCTCCAGATGTTTGTTACTCTCTTGACCTACATCTAGTTAAGCTGATCCAATCCCATCCTGATCAGAAGCCAGGAAATTAAGTTAGGCTGTGGGCTGCCCCAGACAGTTTGTGGCAGGTCAGTTTTTTTCTCCACTTAAAAGCTCCAAACACTTAAGCTATTAACCTTTTTTTGTTTGGACAATCAGGATGGATTACCCCATCTGCCAGTTTTCTCATTACAGCTTCCCTTTTCAATGTGTTTTTTTTTTTTTTTTAAGTTGCTGCAAGATTAAGTCTACTTTTTATCGTTATATGCCGAATGGGAGACAGACTTAAAAGTCCCCTCAAGCCATCTCCTGGAGATAGGCATGTGCTTGGACAGCCAAAGAGAACAAAATGACTCCATTTCGAGTCCATTTGAGCCAATTGTGGAGAAAGCTATTGGAAGCCTGTGCTGATGTTGTTACAGTGAGTTGATGTTTTAGTTGTTGGACTAAAATGCATCACTACCTGCAGCGTTACAGGAGAACAAACACCAAACAATACTTAGTCCCAAATGCAGTATGTTTAGGTGATGTTATATTCAAAAACTGATGGTTAATATTTGTTCTCTGTTTTGGTGGTTTACGCTGTCTCAAAATGTAATATTAGGTGTATCAGGATATCAGGAAGACTTCGCTTTAAATTTCTCTTTTTTTTCCCAATCTGCATTTTTCATCAGCTGACTCTGGGCGTTCACTCTTTTAGTTAAAAAGGCTTTATGTACTTTCAATTTGTGTGTACACTTGCTGCTGTAAATGTCTTTTCTTTACAGTGCTGTATTGCTCACTGCATTACCGCGTTAGCGTGACTGGGAGTTCATAAAGTTGCGATGAATATTTTGCTTAGACAGAAAATCATTTATTTATAATAAGATAACAGCTTGCATTTTAAGTGTTATACAGTAACTTTGGATGTATCGTAAGCTAAACCTTGCATCATTGTGTCATGAGCCAAAGCATCAATAGTTTGTTCTAGCAACAAACGTAATATAACTTATTTTTGCTGCTAGACTTAGATTTATACATCACATTGCTTGAAAGCCATGGATGCTTTACACAAGCACAGGGGGACAAGGGAAAAGAAAATAGTAGGCCAACACAAAACAGATTGAAAATAAATGAAACCAGGCACAAAATGGAAGGGGGCATAATTTAATGTTGGCTACAACCACATCGTGCATTGTAAAGTTTTTTTAAGGATTAACATACCAGAGGGTCAATTTGGGGTCAATCTTGAATCATTTACTGTCCCGTAATTGTCTCCATCTGTCAAAAAGCATGCTGAGATTAACTCAAGTTTTCTTATACTACTCTTTACCCGGCTGGATACACTAACACATGCTTCTCCATTGTTATGCAGAAATCTCTGACCCATCAGAATGTGTTACAATGGAGCTGGTCTACCTACCGTAAATCATTTTGTGACGTCACTCTTGTTTGTTGTTACAGGTCATTTATGATCATCAGATACAAAATTACACAGTTTCAGAAACATTTAAAAGTTACTTATAGCTATTTTAAACTAACTACATTTTGCCACAATCTCTGTGAGCTGTCGCGTTGTTGCAATCAAACTTTAAATCTTTTCTACTCTCTGGTGTTGTCAGTTGTCATTTTAGGCAAAATCGACGCGACCGTCCTCCATGCCATTCACCTCCAATTCTCATCATTCCCAGCGCCCTGGGTTCCTCCATCATTAGAAGCCCCGCTCCACATCACATCCATCCTGATCTTCAGCCTCTTTTTTATCCCTTCATCACCACCACCAAGACTCCATCGGGCAATATTCCTATATATCCAAGGCCGTTATACCCCTTATATTTTAACATTGCAATGGAGTCTAATTGCCAAAGACTCATATAAGGAACATACCAACCTATTACCAGGTCAATTAAACTTATTGCACTCTTAAATTAAGACTCCTGCTTGAAATATCATTAAACATAACTAAATTAACAATGTTAAATAATAAGTAGTAGCATTACAACTGGAACTCTGGGGTCTCTCAAGGGCAATATAATTAACATCAGACTTATTTCATAACATACGCTGTGAGGTATTTATATATTTTTTTAAATGGATTAACACTAATAGTAGTTCTTACAGTCACAAAGGCTCTGAGTAAAGTACAACTTTTCTTAGAAGACTGAACAAAGACATATTTCTTTGAAATAGGAAAAAAAATACTTAGCTTAGCTATTAGAGTTACTTACCTCTTCGTTCCACAAAAGGCATTACAGTCAATAACATGATTACATTGTATATCATGGCAGCTATTAAATTTACATAAAGTAAGATTTGAAGGATATCATAACCTGTTTAATCCTGTAGCACATATAGTACTGTATGAGCTGCATTTAAGTAAACCATGATGGATGTTATCCAGAGTCTCATTTTTCAAAGGCAAAATATCAATATGCTTATCACTTACAGCACTTTGTACTAGTACTTTAGTACTTACTTATTACTTAGTACATTTGTTAATCTAATTTATCACAAAAGATATTATGATCAACTTCATCATATGCTCTCCACACAAAAACAGGAAAGGTTGTACTGCTGACTGTATTAAACTGACCTTTACACATACTCCATCTGAGTACTTTATTCTGACAGACATTAATCATTCATCTTAGTCTTTGATATTGCAAAATGGCATAACTGTTTCTTTTATGGCAGCCCATTTGCCATTCCATTATCATATACATTAAGACAGGACTAAATTAATCATATGTGGAATCATATTACTCTATGCTAGCATGGAATACCTATCATGTCATTTCTGTCATGTAATACTCTTCAAAGTATCTTTTAGTCTGGCAATGAGCTAGGATATTATAGACATGCAAGCTGGTTTTTGTGAGTCTTGGATGTCTGACAAAATTATGATCATTCTTTGATAACAGCAGCTCTGTTTACTTTGCTTTTAGCAACTCCCGGTTGGTTTATGTGCCTTATGGTGTATTGACACTATACTGGCCAGTGAGTCCTGATTCTGTTGATGGACTTATTGTTGGTCTATGCTTTGATGCTTCCTATGTAAGGCACCAGATGGTGTATACTGGTATGAATGCAGTAACTGAATTACGTTTCTTTGCATCAAAATGCTAATGAAAAATTGATGATTGCTGTATTGTTTTTGACTGGATCCAAGGGTAAATTCACGGGCAATGGATCTATAGGGACTTCAGCAAAATGCATGCATGTGGACAATTATGGATGTGTGAGAAATAAACAGGATGTCTTTAATATTAATTGATAACAGCTGTGTGAAAACATTATCTTTGGATACTATGATTAATAAGCACTATTGTAAGCATGTACAGTACATGCAACCAACGTGACAGCGTAAAAAAGCCCTTTATTCACCAATGCAACAGTGCTTATGAATACCGAATGACACCTCACTGTTTTGTGAGCGTGCACTCATGCAATACTAGATGCAACGTGTTATCCTAGACGCATCATGCTATACTCACAACATATAACAACTAATACATTGCTTAATGAAGATTTTTGTCTAACTTAATCTTCAACTATGGAGATTAATTAAACAGTATGAATGGATTCTCAATTACTCTGTAATGAAGTGAACTGTATGGATAGCAAAGGGTTAATTGTGTTTGTGCCCATCAAATTGTTCAGCACATTGTTGAAGCCAGTAATGAAATTCAAGTCTATTATTCTTTGCTGCATTCTCATTTCAGTGTCTCTTTTTTTGCAATTACAGTAATATGCAGTGAGTTGGGTAGAATTTAACATATTCAGCCATATAGCGTAAAGGTATGAACACATAGACTAATAATCATAAAGATGACTTTCTCTGACTTTAATGTTTGATTTAAATACATATTTTGCTGAGCTCTGTGTCATGATAGTGTGGGCATTGCGTTTACATTAACAGTATCTGGCCATCCTCCATGCCACCAGTGCACGGAGCTACCAGCGGAGGTCTGCCAAGACCTATTCACCTATTCACATTTGAAGTAGTTCTCCCCAAAACCTCTAAACATACTTTGATGTGTAAACATTATTGAAGATTCTCTTAAAAATCAAGATGCATGGCAGCAGAGAATAGCAATGGTTACAGATTTTTATTTTTAATCTATATTACTCTTCTGATTATCTTTAGATCTAGACTTGGTGACAGCTTAATGAGGTAAGATTAGATGTCTTCAGGACTGTGAGAAGTTCTCTAGTAGGGCTATAACACATTTTCTGAGTATGGAAATGCATTCAATACATTTGTTAGACCTCAAAGATACACATAATGCACACAGTTTGCATCTCTTTTTTGATACCTCCTTGGCTCCTCGGTCCTCGGCTGAACCGGAAGTTGTTCTGTCCCTCCTCGATGAAGGCCGTCTAAAAGCTCTTATTTCTGCCCCATGGACAGAGGAGAGACCATTGATGAGGGATCATCGAGAAGCTACAGGCGAGGATACACGAGAGCAGCCTTCCTAGAAGCCGTGTAGTTGAAGGAGTTACAAACTGGTGGGAGGGACTAAGATGCGAGGAAGGGAGGCAAGTAGAGGACATAAGTAAGCAATTTAAGGCTCATGAGATGCAGCTATGGTGTGTTTTGCGCAAATTGTGCATGCTGGCTCACTGTTACACTCTCATGACTTTGTGGGACACGTGAATATAAAAAAGGCATTGTTAATGTCATCAGTAACATATGTGCCTCTAACACAATGACTTGTCAAAATGCTTTGAAAAGGGCCTCTTCTCAGCATATTGCTGTACACATATTATAACCTCAGCCAACCAGAATAACCTGTGTGGGTATGCAGAGCCTAGTGGGTGTGAAACAGTTCATGTACATTTTCACACGTTCAAACCACAGCACAGACCAACTATATAATATAAGTGATGAAGTCAAATGGTACCGTTGGCAGTTGGACAGGTGTGGGCCCCAACAAATGTTGCAATAGTATGGTCCATGCAATGTTTTCCTTCATTACAAATCTTTTTTTTTTTTGTGGTCACAGTGATCCTGGACAAAATAGGTTGGGTCACATTAGACAGCTAACATAGTCATTACTCAGAGTTAATGAAAAATAAGTGGTTAATATGCAATCTGAAGACATGAATCTTTTCTAAGACTAATCTTATAAAAGACAGGCTTAAATCTGTCTTTAACAGTTGAGTAGTATATAACAAGTTGAGGTTGTTCACTTTGTAATGTTGAGAGTGAGAAATATGAGAATAACGGAGAGGGCTGTGGTTTAACATTGGCTGTGGGTGAAGAGTGAAGGCTGGCACAACCAGGGACCAGGCACAGCTGCAGGTTATCAGGTTGATTAGTAGTCTGATAAATAGCAGTCTGGTAAATAGGCTTTCTCTTGGCTGTGACTGCAGGTGCACCCACATAGCCACTGGCAACAAGGACAACATGAAGCTGAGCCCCTGCATGCCATGTTGTTTAGTTAGTGCTTAAATTAAGCAATTGTGTGTGTGTTCGCTCTACCCCTGCTTATGTGTAACTGTTCTGAGCCCAGAGATCAATTCATGTTAGGCCTGTCACAGGTTTATATAAGCAGCATATGCCACAATACAAAACAACTAAGCGTCCCTCCATTTCAGAATGTTGATTCTCAAATTTGTAGTATTTGTAGAAGTTGTCTTTCCGGAAGAAAATCTATAGGGTAGGAGCAAAAGAAAAATCAATATTTATTTACTGTCCAAACAAATGACTCTTAAACCTCAGGTGGTAACAAAGTTCCATTAAATTTGGCTGAGGTTGAAAGGTTTATATTGATCAAAATAAAATGGGACAAATTGCAATGGAAACAGACTTAAGCTGAAATTAACTTATTATTAATTTAATTTTAACATTTGTTGGTTTATCAACCTCATAATAGTCAACAAAAAAGGCTGAAAAAGATTGTTAGACTTTGCCAAAAGTTAGAGCCACTCAGAGGGCAAATGCCGTTGTGGCTCAACACCCTTTTCATGCAGAGGTTTAACTCCTGCCATCAGGGAGGAAATTCACTTACCCTAGGAGAGCCAAATCAAATAGGTATCTGAAATAATTTATTTGCTCTGCAGAAATGGCTGATTTTTCCAATCATTTGAGGGTGAACTGGTACACTTTTAATTGGGCCTGCATCAGCTTATTTCACCCTTTTCTTCTGCAGTGGTTTACTGACACTGGACTGCAGAATAAGCAACACCAAACTGTTGCTGTTGTTGAACTCCTAATACATGCATAACAGTAATGAATGGAATCAGCATCGTGCATTAAATCACATTTTCCTTTGCAGATTTTCTGGTATCTTTTGTTTGAATTTGCACTATATTTGGATGGACACTATAGACAATCACTAAATAAAAAATAATTTGTGTGTCATCTTTCTTTTTTATAAATGTTTCTGCAGCAAATTAAACAGTAAATTTTAATCCGCACATGTTCTACAGTCGCTAGTTTTAAAACAGCCCACTCTGCCAGACTGTTGACTTTTCTTTTGCCATGCTGGTTGTGGTTTATAACTTCAAAGTTGGCCCAAAGTGACATTGAAATAGTAACATAAAAGTTATCTCACTGAAGTGATGGCTTCTTTACTTTAAGAACATGGTGTTTTTAGTGAATCAACAAGCAAGAACTATTTAGAAATATTTAGCAAAGATGACTTTGCATTTCTGTATCGTGATGCAGTTGCATTAGGAAGAAACAAATATTCAATGTAGCATGTTACAAGTTTTGATTGACACATTTTAGTTTTGCACAGCTGTGGGACAGTTTTATCATCTGTTTTTTAGAATTATTTTCTGTTGGGTCCTGTACATGACCTTTCATGAGGAAAACAGGCAGTAACTGTATACTAGCAAAAGAGCTTTTTGCTTTAGTTTTAAAATGTGTGTTTATTATTGCACTTCACTGCTGTTTGATATATCTTAGACCTTGTGCACTTTCACCATCTAAAGCAACTACAGACATTTTATTTTCACTGACAGGAAAAGAGAAGAAGGCAAGAGTCCTAAGATTTTATGGTGATGGTCTTTACCGTAGCCTTATGTTGTTCACACTACACCACTCTGCAATTTCACACTACCCAACTTTGTGATTATAATAATCTCTGTTTTGAAATGTCCAGCAATATATATTTGTTCTCACTGAACCAGCTTTGCTTCCATTGCATTGTTAGCTGTTTTAATTTTTTTTTAAAGAAAAGTGTATTGCATTTCATCACTGTCATAGCTGATGCAAAACAACCTCAATTTCACTAGTTAACGTTAATTGTTTTTGTGTTTCCTTGGCAAATCTGAACCCAGCCTTTACTAGCCCGTGTTTTTATTAATTTAAACTATCAGTAATTGTATTCACCGTCTGCTACTTTAACTACCTGACTACTGTATCCATTCTAAACATTTTAGTGGTATAGTTTGTGTTGCACTGCTCCATTCATTTGTGAATATTTTTGATTGTTGTTTTTGCAGCTTTGGATATCCAGTAAAATAGATCACTTGCACAACTGTCGGATTTCCCTCCTAAGCCAGGCATGTTCTCTCTGAGTCCAACAAAAGCAGAGCTTACCAAAAAGCAACACTGCAGTTCCTCTTCTTGGCTGCATGGCTCTTCACTGTCAGTCATATACAGTACACCCACACACAGACACTAAACATACCAAAGTAGTAAATGATCAAAAAGAGATAGTTTCTTAATTTGTCCTGTTATTGTGACACAATATCTCAAAACACAGTGGAGGCAGAGCTACTTACAGCCAGTGAAAATAAATCACACAAAATGCCTCTCGAAATTCATTGCAGGGATTGGGAACATTGTTAACATATTCAGTCGGGCTGTTTGATGCTATTTTACAGTTTGTGTAATGTAAAAAAATTGCAAATTGGCTCAAAGTATGTATTCCTGGCAAATTGAACGAGAATATTCCAAGTTAAAAGCATTTTTAAGCAACGCTGGGGTGGCTCTAGGGATGTAATGTTAGTTGGTCAGGCCATCACTTTGGTGCGGAGTCAAATATCTCAAAAAGATTGGATGGATCTTTTAATGATTTTTTTTTCATGATCTGTAAAGACATTCACAAGAGTATGAATGCTACTGTCTCCTCAAGCACTTTTTTGGTTTCTAGTGAAATGACTCCATTACCGTAAAATTGATTGCGATGCCATTTGGTACAGATATCCATTGTACCCAGATAATGAATCCTAATGACGTTGGTGAGCCACTGACTTTTTGTCTTGTGCCACTAGCAGGTCAAAGTTTTCACTTATTTGGAGACGTATCTCAGCATCTACTCGATGGATCTTTGGTCCCCATATTACGAATTCCAATGACTTTGGTAATCCCCTGACTTAGCACCATTATGAAGTTGACATTTCTGGTTTAAAGTGAAATGTCTTGACAATTTTTGAATGAAATGCAATATGATTTGGCATAGACATTCATGTCCCCTACCGGATCACTTTGGTGATCCTTTAACTTTTCATCTAGTGCCATTATCAGGTCAAAATTTCAATGTATCCAATACTTTGGTTTATGGTCCCTATATAAAGTATCCTAATCACTTTGGTGATCCCCTGACTTTACCTCCAGCCCACCATTAGGTTGACATTTGTGGTTGTTGTTTTGAAATGTCAATTGGAGCTGAAGACTACAAGTTTGATAATGAAAAAAATCTGGGGGTGTTAGAAGTGAGGTTACCAGACAGCCGTAACATACAGTGCAATACATTTATATCAATATGTTGAACAGCTACTTGACCTTTCTCTCAGTTAACACGTAAAGTGACAATCTTTGCCTTTTTATTTTCCTCTCACATTTAGAGGTGGCCCTGAGAGGCCAGTGCACTGCAACTTAAGAAAACACACGCAAATAGATTACAACACAACATCTTAAGAAAACACAACACATCCTGAAAAACACAACACATTAAGAAAACACGGAAGTGTTTCCATGAGACCCTTCCAAGTGATGCACACATCTGGCTGGCTTTGCTTTGCTTTGGGGTGGCAGTAGCTCAGTCTGTAGGGACTATGGCTTGGGAACCGGAGGGTCACCGGTGCTAGTCCCAGTATAGACCACGTAGGGAGTGTAAACTGGTAGTTGGCACCTGTCATGGGCAGCCCCCTTACTCTGACGTTGCGAGTGTAATATGTAATTTCCTCTTCGTCTTGCCTCTGCAGTTTGATGACTTTTTTGAAGCCAGCTACCTGTCAGTAGTGTTGGGAAATTAGCAAAATGTAAGTGTTTTTGGCCTTTTCAGTTCATTTAATTGACATTGCCTGATTCTGATAGCAACTTTTGCAGATATCTGCTGTTAAACTATAGTGTTAGCCTTTTGCTAAGTCTAGTTAGCCTTTTGGTAACTAATGTGTTGACGTGTTGTCAAATTGATTATGATGTTTTTTTTCATTTGCTTATGCTTTGTCTGCCAATTTAAATAACCTGACAAAATGCATACAATTGCCATGTGCTTTATTAACTCACTAGAGTGCTGGACTAGATTTCCATTACAGTCAGAATAAGTGTGTAATATAAGCTGTGATATTTTTTTTTTTGTGTTTTGACCGCGACAAGTCAACATGTCTGCTGTGAAGCAGTAGATATCCGCGATAGTTTATATCAGAATCATGCACTGTCAATTAAATAAAATTTCAAAAAAGTAGTTTATATAAACAGTTTCTATAAACAGAACCATGTGCGTGTGTGTGTCAGTGTACAAAGTCTTCCTATAGGATTTTTAAGAAACTGACAATTCACCACTTCCGCTGTGAAATTAACCCAAACATATGTAACAGCTCCTTAGTGATTCAAAAGCCAAGTAGTAGCATTTCACAAGACCCAGAGATTGTATTACAACTCATAAATCACTCAGTGTAACTTCAAGGGCTTCCCCATCAAGACAACATCTGATGAATTATACAATGTGTTCCAGTGGAAATGCAAGTGGGGTTTTTGAAAGAGTCAGACAGGCATAGCTGTAGGCACTGTTTGGCACAGAGGAAGTTTGTTGCTCCACTATAAAGTACTGCTAATCTGCCAACATCTGTAGCCCAGGAAATGTTAATAAGTGTCTGTTCATGAAATATTACAAATGTTGTTTTTCTTTCTCTTTGAAATACAGTTTGCTAATATTTTTATCATGAATGAAGTGAAAGAACTGGGATATCCTATAATTTAATGTTTTCTGATGATAACTTCTACATGTATATGATCTAGTTAATTTAAGGTGAGGCATTATATTGCTAGGGAAGATTCAGCAGCTCCTTGACATTATCCAGATCCAATTTTCCATACCATCATCTACGCTGATAGCATAATGACAGTTTATGTAACATATACTTAACTACTTGACAAATGCTGCACACACTTTTTTGAGCAAAGAAAATAGGAATAATGACATGATTACTGAATTATGTGATTATGTAATTTCCCCGTTCAAACCAAAATAATTTGAGTTTAACTTATCCATCATTTATACCATTTATCTTCTCTGTGCTGTACCAATTTCTTTGCTTTCTTACAGCATGTTTCGCATTTAAATGAAATTAAATGGAGAAAGATATTTTTATCGGGTAAGACAGATGCTAAGAGAGGGCCAGTTCACCGATAGTGAAACAGAAAGCGAGCGGCAGAGATAATGAATGGTGAAGATGCAACATTCTGGGGTTCAGGTCAAACAGACCAAAGATGGCCCAGATGAAGAGAGTGGAGGTTGCTAAAATTAGTTAGTTAAAAGAAAAGTCCTATGTGCTCCTTCCCTTTGTAAATCCATTACTTTCCATTTATACTGCCACTTCTGTTGTCGCCGCTTCTCTCAGCAGGCCTCTACCTTATACCTGCTAAAAAGTGCAGCTCTCACATCTCATCTCAGGTGCCAAAACAGTGGAAGGGCTGCATAGCGGCTGGTGCCATGGCCCACACATAGCAGTCGCTCACTATTTACTATATCCCACTGATGTGGCTCTTTGGGTTTTAGATTTCTGACAGTGGCAGGCATCGGGTTAATGTGGTTTTGATGGAAGGTAAATTGCAGATGAGGTCAGTGCCTGGACTCCAAACATTACTGCTGTACACTTTCTTCACAAAACAATCAGTTTTACGAGTTGGCTGACTGAAATTATTTTACTGGCTACTTTAACTATGTGATGCATCCTGCATATTTAGATGATATACTGGTAATAGCATATCATCTAAGTATGCAGTATGTTTACTTACTTAAATTACATTAAAATTTCCTGAAGCTTCTTAAAGTAACTAAATATTGTTACCACAAGGATGCATAATGTCAAAGTAAATATACTTTAAGTTTAAAAATGGCTTCTAAATAAATAATAAAGATACAGACAGGGAATGATAGCACTGTGCCAGGGCAAGTGGCATGTTATTCTGCACAGCTGTAGTGTTTGGGTGTGAGATGAGAAAAACCTTTTTTATTTAAACTTTGATTATTTCAAGTAAATTATAATCTAACAACTACTACTTGTGCAACCAACATTTTCCAATATGGTTCGAAAGAAGCTCAGAAGAGTTATCTGCCATTGATAACACACGTTCAAAATGGCGAGCCAAAGAGACACAATGGAAAATGCAAAAACAAATGCTAGAATTTGAAAATACAATCCTCCTCCTGCAGTTCTCTCCTCTCTGTCCTAATCCATTCCCACCCGACGAGCACGGGCATGCACTTACATCAGTAACTCTCACATCATTCATCAGGAACCTTTACGAGTACTAGTCATTTATTTCAATCATCCCAATTGTGACCCTGATAACGTTATATAGAGGCAAATTCATAAGAATTACTATTGTGTTTTTTTTGCAAACTTGTGGACCTTTGAAATTACATACTGTGATTTGAGTCTCTAGCTAGCTACATTTTTATAAATACAGCATGGCAATTTCGGCAAATTGTTTCAAATATGGAAAGAAAAGGTTGTTAATAGTTTAGCCTTCTACTAATAGTTGTTGCCTATGCTAGAATATGCAACCTCTTTTGCAGGATGTCCCTGCTATTGAATCAGGCTTTCACCATCTAAAGGGACGTGCACAAGCATCTGCATTTGTAGAACAACCAATAGGAGCGCCCTCTCTCTGAAATTACCTTTGATTGGCCAAAGTCTCCTGTTAAAGGCTAGATTTTCTAAAACCTGAAAATAGAGCCAGGAAAACGAAGGAGTCTAGTTTTCTCTTCACTTGAATTACAATATGCTGAAAGTTTATTATAATTTTGCTCAATGATGCCCAAAAAAACTGCCTACCCCAGCTTTCTCTTACTCTCTTTTTAAAGTCCATGTTGTGCTGACAGACAAGGGTTTAGTAATTTTGGAAAGCTGATTAGATATTCTGTTGTGTGAGTAAAGTGAGGCTGTTTTGGGCTAATGCTTGCAGAAGTAGACATAAACACATGGGTAATTTAAAATCAGATTGATCCAGGTGCTCCATTGAGTTGAGGTTATTTTCAGACAAACACAGATTCAGATATGAGACTCAATAAGATGATTATATCTCATTAAATGTCATTAGAAAATAGAGTATGTGTTTCCCATTGTGCAACAATACAACCAAGATGAGTCAGTCTCTAAGGTGAGGTAAGCCTCTCTCAGTTAGTGATCAAGTAAACCCCAGAATGTCCATATAGATTTACAAGTAGGTTGAAAATTAACATCTAACGAGCAAAGCCAACAATGGGCTTACAATGGGAGACTGAACAATCCACTCACAGCAAACTCAGTGGTGCATAAATTGAACACTTATGTTGCTCTGCAAAATCTGTGTAATCACTTATGAGTTCTGAATAATGTTGAAAATGGTGGATTTCCCGTTCAAAAGTAAAAACACATAAAAGTGAACAGGTCCAGGTAAATGCTGGTATGACTACAAGAGCATTGTAATGGCAAATACAACAAAAGCATGTTTCAAACAATGCATGAGTCAAAGATACTACTTGAAGAAGTCTTGTTTTATTTTCTAATTTCAGTAAAACAAAATGCTATAGATCTGAGATGAAATCAAGCATGGAATGTTTGATATTGTGGGACATAACCAAGCAAGACCCAGTCATGGGTGTATTCTAAGACAGTGTATGTGGTCGATGCACACCCCTAATGGAAGTATACAGTGTTACAGATTTCGGCAGCTCATAGTCAGTCCTTGTTAAAAACCAGGGTCAGGCAAGTCTTTGCTGAGTGTCCTAACACTTTATCTTTTAGTGTGCTGGCTGAGCATTTTACCACATTTAGCCAGTCCAGCCAAAATTCTGTGTCTAATTTTAACAAGTAATTTCATTTATTTATTCTTTGAGGAAACCTTACCACTATAAAAACACAGGACTGCTGAAGCCTCACATTCAAAGCTTTTTCATTCATTTAAAAATTGCAGCTCATGATGGGAATTGCAACAGAGTGAATAGCTCAACATTTTATATTCAGGTGCCACCTGTGTTTCTGAGAATGGTAGAGGAATAGATTCCCATGTTAAAACAGTCCATAAACCGTAATTAATAACATTTCATATATACAAATACAGATTTACAAGAATAATCTGTTATAAAAAATTGATGACAGTTCACAGCAATGTTGTGTACTGCAGGTATTTTAATCAGGAGAGATTTCATTTAGAGTAAGCAAAGAGAACAAGTTTGACAGCAACAATATGATAGGCTTGTGAAGATCAAGGCAACATTGTTTTGTTTTAACAGCTGATAGAGTAGAAGCTGGAGAATTGTGTATGTACAGTATGAGAGCGTAGAGAGTCTTCCAGTCCAAACTTCCGCTAACTAAGCTTCCTGTTGATGGCTTGTTGAAGCACTGAACAGAACTGAATAGAAATGCATTACATCATCAGATCATTGACCTATAGTCTTTTATTGACAAGGCAAACAAACATTACCTGCAAATGCAACCTGGATCTTTAACTTACTCTCCCACCTACCTAAAACTGATTCCCAGATTAACCTGAATTTTATGATGCCTCAACCTCTTTAAGATAATGGTTTAAACATCATCCTTCAATGTCATCATACTTAGACTCAGCTCCAAAATAATTTAGTCCAACCTACTGCAGTCTTCTCATTAACTAATCCAAATTTGATTCAAATGACATGTGAGTAGCGTTAAGTATTTCAGTGCTGTCAACCAAGGAAAAAACTTCTCGAAAACCATCGGCTTGCCTGTGTCAGTGACATCTTTAAACTGCCATGAGAGTGCTCGCTTCATTACAACCACCAGTGACTTCCTCATGCCATTGTTACAAAGGGACCATTTGGAGAGCTGCCACATATGACAGACAGCCCATAAGCCTTTGGTGGCTGGAGTAAATTAATGGATTGAAGCTAATGCAAAAGTCATTTGAATGTAATTGACATGGAGATGATGTTTATTCTCATCAATTATGAATTGGCAATATCTGGGCTGAACTTCCCCTAATACCAAACTCCCAATTTCTATGTGGCTCTTGAGTTGAAAAAAAACAACCATAAGTTAAAAAAAAGAACACGTTTTGTTTGTAAAGTCAAACAACAAAAGTGACACCACAACCACAAGAAAAGCATAACTTGGTAGTGCATAATGCAGCTATATTTATTGTGATGCACAGGGTTCCCTGTTACTCTACATCCCAGTCTACACATTTAATGTTTGAATTCACACATTTATATAATACAGAATTAATAAATCACAGTTTTGCAAAGCCAAAATAGGATTGCAGTGAAATGTTAACTTCAGGTAGGTTAATGTGGCATTTACAGTAAATGGACTCACGTAGCTCTTGTCTGTTGTCAAGTCATGTTGGAAACCTAATCCCGCCCTGATTATGTTTTCTATCAGCATGATGAGGAAAGACTGTTGTGTGACATATCTCCCGGGGCAAATGTATATGTATATATCTGCCTGTAGCGATACAATATCCACTCAAAGCACGATAAATGTTCTTTATGGTTATGTTTAGGCAATAACAGCTCTTGGTAAATGTTAGGAAATGATCGTGGTGTTGCCAGGGAACATTATTTATGCTTCCTCATAAAAAGTAAATTTCTAAGAGGCAGGGGTGCACTTTCTAAAATGCTACACAATTTTAAGGATGAGGCCCTTGACAGTTTTCATGGTTTCTCTTCGCTATCAACAGCTTTCCCCACCAGTTTCTGCAGCAGCTGACATTAGGTCTAGTTCTCTTGAAATTCAAAGGGTTTGGCTTTCAGTTGTGTGATGTTCACAATTTCTATTTAAAGTTAGGTGATAGACTAAAGCATCAAGAAAATATCGAGCACACAATAAGCACCAGACATTTTTGTATTATTTAGTGTTGTGAAAGGATAAAAGGATTTTCAAAGGCTGAACTAAATGTGCTTGTAAGCAGCATATTCTGAATAAGACCTTGAAATGGAATGTATTACTGTCTCGAATACAGTGAATGCAAACACTTCCACTGTTAAGCCATGTCAGTTAAGCTAAGGTTGAAAGATGTTTTTTTTGAAGTCTCAATACCTGGCAGGATTTGCTAATGGAAACTAATCCCTCCCGGTTCCTCTGTAAATCAAAATACAGGAGGGGGTTTTCTCCCCTCATCCAGGAGACACCCTTAATAACTCAGTCAACCCGCTTGAGAGTGAAAAATGTCTTCAGAAAGTAACAACGGGTAGCATCATAATCCGTTCCAATTTGGGCTTTTCAGACCGTCAGTATTATGTGTTTGTGTAAGTACTGTTTCTCTCTGGATTTCTTTCTTGTCTTTTTCTCATCTCAAATCATGTCTTAGATGTAATGTTTGTTAGCAAGGAGTCACTCTAGCTTTTAGTATCTTGCCAAACAGCCAGGGAACCTAAAACCACTGACTGTTTATGCAGCCACCCAGTAAGAAGCCCTTTATGTATCCATTTCCCATCTCCTCTCTACATGGCTTATTCACATCAAATCTTGGCGCTCTGCTGTGCCTTTGTAGGGGGAGGTATGTCTGACACAATTAAAGAAATGGACCAGATCCCATTGCTCTGGACGAAGACCAGTGAAGGATATTAGAAGCACTTTTCCAGTGAGGGCGGGGCTTAATGCGCAGCCTCTGGCGCTTGGCACAGCTAAGCCTTCTGGTAGCTGTGCCAAGAGAAATCTGAATCATTTTGAATCTTGAAGAGACGGAGAGCGTAGGTATATGTAAGGAGATAACATAGACACATGCTAATTATTGCTAACTAAAATGCTAGTTAACATAAGTAATTAAACCTAAACAGCTAATGAAAGTCAAAACTGACTGCCAGCTTATTCTGAACTCTACAGTAATTACTCTACTATGCAAAGTTTATAAAAACATTTGCTACGGAGCCATAACATGAGGTACAATGTAACAGAACCTTTTATACATAGTCATGTTTCTTTGGAAATAAACAATGGACAAATAGAGTCTTTAAACGCTTCAGATGTGAAGTTATTTGCTGTCAAAGTGACGTCAAAATGAATGGCGGTCAATGGAATGCTAACGGCGAGTGAAGCCTTGTTAGCATCAAAATGGCGCCATAGGAGCTATGCATTCTGAAGAGACTACATTGTTTTTCCGACTGCCATAGACAGTTAGAAAAGGTCAGGTTGTGTGTTCTTCTTCTTCCGTTATATTGGCGTTTAGCATAACAACTTGTTGCATGACTGCCGCCAACTGTTGAGCATCTGGTGTGTGAAAACATGGAGGCCACAATAACAAAGATTTGTTGCTGTTTTCTTATGCAGGCATACAAACAGCACATCAACAGGTGTTTGCGTTATCTGCAGGACAACAAACGGGAAAGGACATGGATAAAGTGTCATTTTTTTATATAGGGCTTTTTCATGAATAATTTGAAACATGTTATGTCTGTCCACAATAAACAGATTATTGTCATTGAAATAGTTTCAGTGAACCAGAGGCTCCTACATCAAATGTTAGTTGTCAACAACATGTCACCAACTGGGAAACTCTGTCTGAGTTTCCACCTCTGATTCCCACATGAAGTGACGTGAATTTTGAAAATTGACGTGACATTTTCACTCGGAAAAATGTGTTCATTAAGCGCTTTGAGTGTCTATGATACAGCGCTATATAAATGTAATGAATTCTTATTCTTATTTGATGACCCATGCAGGATAAGGATGATTAGGTCTGAATAAAGATTAGAAGAAGTGCAGGCAACTGGTTGTTGATTTATTTTTGTATCATGTCCATCAGCTGTGCTTGGAAATCACTTTTTTCGTGATGCTTTTTCTTTCTGTTGCAACACAAAGACAAACGTCAAAGGGAAAAAAAACATCAGTTGTTCCTATCTACGTTGCAAAATACATGCCATAATTGAAGTAGAAAACAGTTCCTTTCTGTGAAAATACTTGATTAATTGTAAAGAGGCAAAACGGCACACTATTTGTAAAATGCAATCCATTATAACAGGATTATCTCAATGGAGCATAACTTTCATTTTAAAGCAATGAAACAAATAGTATTGAAGCAAGAATCAATATATTTTTTTTCCTTTTAACTCTCAGGCTGCTACCCCCCCTGCTCTTCATGATGAAGAATGGAAAAATGGGAACAGAACATGGTGTTCTCTGCTATCACTGACAGTCATTCATGGAGTATGAGAGTCTATTACCTGGAAGTTCATGAAGCATTTCAGACCCTCATTTTATCTTATGATTCTTTTCACTGTGTTTGTTGAACTCACACTAATAACATAGAAGGGTGTTCGTGTTATATGATATATCATAATGAATTCCCTTTCATTTCTGCATACTAGATTTGGTGTGGTTTCTAACTTAACTTTAACCTCATGACTGAAATGTGGTCTTCTAACACTTTTGATGTGAATTTTTTATTTAAAAACAGGCTATTTACACCTTGCGTTTTATTGAATGTTTTGGTGTTTCTGCTCCAAAACAGCAATATAAAAGTATATGATAGTAAAAGTCAATAATTTTATTTTATTTCCAGTTTGGGCTTTGTGTTATTTAGGCTCCCATATGCTTTGTTCACATAACACAATATCCTGCTGTTGGTGCATATTATATCCTACAGAGTGCAGAGAGAGGGTTGGAAAGAGAAAGACAGTTTTCTACTATTTATGCTTTTTTCTTGTTATTCTCACTGTGGAAAATATTACCCCATCAATGATGTATGTACCTTGTCCTTTGATACAGTATAATAAAATGGCCATATGGTTTGATGTGTATTGGGAATGCTTCAAACCCCCTAAAAACAGAAATTAGTGTGCATAGGACTATTATTTTTGGTCCACTCATAATACTGTATCTCTGCACTAAATATTTGTAGAATTGGAAATGTAATTTTTGTTTGACATATCCAAAAAAGGACATTTTATTTGATTATAGCTCTTCATCTATCTCTCTCAAGGTTATGAATCAGATGGTCTCTTTAAAAGTTATGTTGTTTAGATTTGTATTTGAATTTTATATACAGTAGATATGTTGGCGATTTCCATCTAGGTCTTTTTATCATGCAGCTTAATTATATGTGATGCATTGAACTGCTTTATTGAGGTAAGGCCTTATTGAGAATAAATTCAGTATTCTGTTTTAAGATTCTTATAATTTCATGATATCCTTTGTTGGAATAATACATTTGGCTTTTACTTTATTCATCTCTTGCAAAAGAGGTCTAGATCTCAATTCATATATACAGTAGGCCAATATGTTACAAGTCTGAGGCAGAACCCAAATGCAGACAACGGATGAGCTGATAAGAAGAAAAAACAAGTATTTAATTGTGTAAAAAGGCAGCAATGATGAGATGGTGGCAGGCAAGAGTTTGGGCTGGAGAGTGGGGATGTTATCCATGGGAAGGCTTGGCAGAGGGAATCCTGAAGTAGTGAGCTGGCTGGCGGACTTGGCAGACTGGTGAGGCAGGCAAGCAGGCAGGTGAATGGCACAACGATCTGGCGAGGACTGGCTGTTGGTGCAGGTTCTTGCTGGGAGAAGGTAAAGGCTTGTTGACCGGCAGGTGTGCTGATCCCAGATGATAGACTGGTGTGCAAAGAGAGTGGGAGAGAGAGAAGGCAAATGATCAGGCAGACAAAACTAAAAAAGGCATGGACCACTCATACTAAAAAGTATAAAAATAACAAAAACACACTCACAACAGACAGGCAGGTGCTGTATGCTGACTAGCTACAATGGGTGGCATGAAAATCATAGATGTTAAAATTTTATAAAGATGACTGGGAATGGAGAAGGAATCATTTAAAGACTATTTTTTCTTTTTTTCAATAGAGAGGCAGAGTTGATAGAAGTGCTAATATAACATTTCAATCAACATTTAGGTATTCCCCACAAGTTCATTCCTCTTTGATTTGTGCAGTAGCTGTGATGCATGGGCAGTGTTACCACTTTAGTTTAAAAAGAAGTGGTTGAGGATAGGAAGGCTGAGGAATCGATAGGAGTTAGCCCACAAAAGTGATGTCCAGGGTGCATAATTAATATGTACAGTACAGCGTTGTGGGAAAGTTCCACAATCTGTAGAAGGACCATGATTGCCTCTGTCGGTTATCATTTCAGCAAAGACCTTCAGTGGTGTAGTCTAGGTGATACGTAGTGTACCCACTACAAAGCTCCAGGATTTCCATATGCCCTCTTAAAGATGCCCAATGACATGCAACAACAGACATTATTATTATATTTATGAAATATTTTGAATTGTCATCTATGTTTTTTTCTTAGCATGGGCTAAATAAAGGTATTTCCACCGTAAATTGGTGAATGCAAGTAATAAAGTCACTATGATATGCCCCCTTCCCACAAAGCCAGATTCTGGGCCATATATATATATATAGGTCAATATATTTATATACAGTACAGTATACCCACAATAAATTAGACTACAACACTGCAGACCTTCAAGTTCAAGTGCTAGTGCGCTTGGCTTTGTAGAGATGTATCACTATTGGTTTCTTTGTAAACATATGGCAAACATAGTTTAAGTATTATAGTATTAGTATTTAGTATTTATATGACGTAGGCGTGTGTCTCTGACTTTTTAGTATCACATGCCCTTGTCATTTGCAGCTTCAAGAGCACTAAAACTGCACATGAATATTCATACATTATTAACATTTTGATGGGTATTTTTTGTGTGTGTCACCCTGGCTTGCAAGAGAAGAGCAGGATTTGCAATTTGAGCCCCACATGTCGCGGTGTCCCAATGTGCAGGTAAAGGGGCGAGTTGTATTCAGACGCAAAAACTGTTATGCATAATGTGATTATGGTGTCAACAGAGATGGAATTGGAAACACTTCTCATGCCATTATTAGGCTCTCTTCTCAAAACACCCAGCCAAAATTATTTGTTAACTCACTGCATAGTAAAGAGTGTATTGTTTTCTTTTTCTAAGCATTTCCATGCTGCTGAAGAGCTCTGAGCAGCAGGTGTGACTTGATCCCAGCACTGCTACTCCTGTTCCTCTGTGTGCTGCCTGTCAGAATGACTCCTACCTCTGCTACTTGTTCTCTCTACTGCAGTCTGTTTACCTGACACCAACTTAATAAAGCCTCGCTACTGTATCTTCACACCTGCTCTGGAAGTCTGTGGCTGAGCCTGCTGTGCTTGAATTACCCCTCATGTTTTTTTCTCCCCACATAATAGATTTACAACGGAGCGTTTAAATGTTCTAGAGAGAAATAAATCTGAGTCTAATTTGTACACTCACAATTCAGGCAAATGAATCAGTATTATAAAGTGCACATTGGAGCAATTGCAACTTATACTTGCCAGCAGACAGAAATGTATAGAATTATTTTAGGGGGCATTAAATGTTTCCTCCTCTGAAGAGCAATTGTTCCATCATCATGCATGTAGCATTTAAGATCATTTAACAAAATTGTTGTTTTAAAATGAGTTGAGCTGGATACCTTAAAAAGTCATACCAAGATGGCTTTTTGACTAACTCTTAAGGAGCTAACATTAGCTTAATTTGCTAGCAAAGTGTCATTTCAGCAGGCAAAATTGGCGGTCGTCAGCTAGATGTAAAAAGCCTGCTTTTGTCTACCTCTTTCTGAATTCAAGGAGCCCCTTATTTAAAAAATTACCATGCATTTAAAGTGGTAGCCTACATCTGCCACCTGTTATTATTGTAAATTGTGTGCAGGAATAGAATGGAAAGATTGACAAGTTTAGCAGCAGTAACTTAAGGGATGAATGGTGAATTGTTACAGAAAGACACTTTTAGGTGTCACTGTCAAACCTCAAACTATTACACTGACAGTGGCAGTCTTGTTTCATTTTCTTTTATGTTTATTTGTGTAGAGACAAGTATATAGCATGGACCTATGCCTCACAACACAAACATTTATAGCAAGCTAATTTGCAATGCACCTCCCTAGATGGACCCTTTTTTTAAAACATTAACTCAACACTTGCATAAAAGATAGTAAAGTCATATTTATATAATATAAAGTCATATTTATATAATATAAGTCATATTTTCCCAGGGTATATAATAAAAAATGACAGTACAAATCCAGTTTGACCAGTTACCAAAACATGCATTGGTCAATATTAATACTTATAAAGGACCTTTAACTGTAATTCAAGACAGCAGAGAGGCACTTTCACCTTACAGTAATGTAATTTAAGGGAAATTAAATCTGATTTTAAGCTTAATATAATTATTTTTGAGTTGATTAAAGGAAACATACAACATTTCTTAGTAGGTTTTGTTCTGCTGACTCCAGCCGACCACATTTCACATTTAACGACCATTTCCCCAAGTACATGGCAAGGACTTTTGTCTGGAATGAGCTCTCCTCTTTCTGAAGTGAGGATCTAACATAACCTGCTCATTATACTGTAAACCCTACTCACCAGGATCTCACAGATCATAATTTATGCTAATCAAGTGAAAAATAAATAAATAAAGGAGGTTTGCAAGCTAAAATATTGTAATAATATGTACCTCCCTGAATGTTGCATTTTCCTGCTAAATGAAAGGGGATAGCTAGTCTTCTTATTTCAATCCTGCCTCAGAAGTCTCCTGTGTTGTTGTTCTGGTTGTCCAAAGCAGTGACATCTAAGTACAACAGCAATCCAAGTAACAGCCTTGTGATCAATAAAGCACATATTGCAGCTGAAGTGGGAAAGGAGTGATGTGACGGCGGGGGGGTGTCTTACATTTTGAAAAAATGTTTTAGCTTACACAGACAACATAGAAAGCAATGTACGGCTGATTTTGCCTGACTGTTAAGACTCCAGGAAGCTGTTGCACTTGTAATGACAAGAACTAGGTAAATAGATCATAATTGTTCCGTATCATCTCCTCTACACTGGCTTATTGTAAAAATCCAGAATTGTCAAACTGTATTGCCCCTGGCTGCAGAAATGAATTGTATAGGGCTAAGGTTGCTGGGGTTACGACACATTTCCACAGGCTCCCTTTGACAAGGAAACCAGTCCTCAACTCATGGCTAGCTGCCTTAAAACTGGCTAGCTCTCCGACAGCCCCTGGATTTCAAGTTTTTTTAGCAACAGTGTATTTAGAGAGCTGTGCTTTTGATACAACTGCGTCACTGGTGAAGGTTAAGTCCAACAGACTGAAACCTGAGGCCTTCAGGCTCCAGTACAGGGCAGACCGATAGACAACCGGCAAGTAACACCACTGAGGCTACCTGCCGCAGAGACACAACGCTGAAACGCTCACGGCACGCAGAGGACAGAGAGGTACCTATGTTTACCTGTTATCCAGCATACTATCAAGTCTACTAGGCAAAGGGCTGGTAACTTTGTTGTCACATACACAAAACACGAACATGTTCACTTACAAAAAATAAAGCCCAATGTGTAGGCTTTATAGCGTTCAACAAAACTGAGACTGACACACTGGGCATTACTTGAAATTGAGACACAACACCAAACTAGATACCAAACGATCCAAACTAGGGAAAGGGCTAGCAACTAAATACGTTGGAAGCATTCGTATGACAAAGGTTTCCTTTTTCGTCGCATCAGACGCGGACAGCTACTGTCCAAACGTTCTTATTTCACACGTTCGGAGTAAGAACAGGTTGAATGAGCGTAATGAGACATGTTCTGTTGTGGTTTGGTGCTATATAATTCAATAAACTTGACTTGATTTCAGTGAATCTGAATCAAATATTTTTGATTATCTCTGTCACATAGAAAGTTTTTGTAGAGATCAACTAAATAGGTTGAATCAGGAATTTCGTATCAATCTCATAAACAGGGAGGCCTTTATTTGTATGAGCTGATAAGTGAGACATGCATGATGCAGCGGTATAAAAATATATTTTTTCTCTTTGGAGTCTGTAGACTTGCCTGAGCTGTGGTAAAGCTGCAATGGAAATCCATGCTATGCTGATGAGGGTTTCAAAAGGAGTAGCTCATATAATGGGGTGATCCTGGGTGACTTATCCAAATCCCTCACTCATCTTCTTTTATTGCTGTTCATTTTGTCCCCTGTGGCTGCACTACACATGGTGGGTGAGCAATGCCGGAGAAATCCCCAGTGTATTGCCTGTTAATGTGATCTGCTCAGGGTACTGTATTTCTAACAGGAATAGACAACCAGTCAGTCCAAGTTTAATAGTAGCCAAAAACTTGATGAATCAAGAAGTCTTCTATTAGATCTTTTATTGAATAGCCAGTGCCAGTTAACATATTTGGCAAGTTGCTGATTGTTGAAATTGTTCTTTAAAATGTTATCCGACAATAGCCTATTTTATTTCCTACAATATCCACTCGAAAATAGCCAAATGGTTTACTAGTTTATAAGTCATATATTTTTCGCTCTCCCCTTTATTCTTGTTTGTACTATTAGCCTTCCCAAATGCCCATTGTTCCTTTGCCTTTTGTGTCAATGTGTGTCCTTCAATAGGTAACTGCAAGTCAAATCTCCAAAGATCAAATATTTATTTCACTGATGGAAATTAGTTTGAGATGACAAACACATAGACACAGTCAATGTTCTAAGCCTGATTGTTGTTTGTTTAGTGAGACTTTTGCAGGCATTTATTAGCATGAGATGATGTTTCTTTGTATCTCATTACATGCTGTAATTTCATGAATTAATCATTTTTGCAACATATCTGCCTGATCCAATTACATTTTTCTTTGCATGACCAGTATTCAATTTTTCATTGTTGCATATCTCTTACTCAACTTTTAAATTAGCCGTATGATCTTTGATGGAGATTCAGCAACTAAATAACGTTAGAGGACAATTACAATACCTTCAATGAATAAATCAGGTCTGTACTTTTACATTCAGGGCAAATTATTGCATGCAAATACATGCTATTATTGTCAATGAGAAACTTTTCTTAATAAAAACTTAACTTAAAATAAAAAATGAGAAGATTTCATTAAACAAGCACATAGTGAGTTTACACAGACAATATTTCAGTAAGTTAAAGGAAAAATCTAAAATGATTCTTAGCCATGTTTCAAATTGTGAGGTTGTGTTTTGCATTTCTGATGATAATTTCTTACATTATAGTGTGGCATGTTGGAACATGTTTTTTTTCTCATATTTGGAGCATTTCCCAGTTGCACAATTTTTATTTGTTTTGTGACAGAGCTTTACACAGGGCTGTTACATGGTGTTGGTGGTTAATTATGTTCCAGTCATTTCCTACCACCAATCCATCATGTAATGTGTTTCATATTGAAATTGTTGACCTCAGCAACCAACCATGTGTGTGTGTGTGTGTGTGTGTGTGTGTGTGTGTGTGTGTGTGTGCATGTCTCCATGTGTATATATATATCTCCACTAGTGTGTATGTGTTGTCTTATAAAAAAGGTCTTTATTTGAGCAGGATCCAAAGATTTCTCTCATGGAAGATGACTCGCCATGTCTATAATGATAGAGATGTTTGTGTGTAAATAAATAAGTAAAGGTCAAAAACGCCTCCATTCCAGAACCACAATTAGAGCTAGTCTTGAACTATGGGGTGTCCTGAGTACCAGTGCAGTGTGCCTCTGACCCTCGCTCCACTGTTTCCCACCAACAGAGAAAAAGAAACAACCAAAGAGAATCTGAGTGGGAGGCAGATTCAATTGGATGCTTTCACACTGTTTACGTTTTTTTTCACATAGCAGAGTGGCAAACAGGGAGAGAGACTGACATATGCAGCGGGATTCTCTTCTGCTGTTATAGTTTCACTGATACTGTATATGAGTCATGCATTGCCTAATAGTTATTTTATGGAGTTTAGCACATACTCGGGAGTTATTAGATGTGAAATCTATGTAATATTTAAAAACCCTCTAGAGCACACTGAGATTTGGCTGACAAATATGTTTGTGATGAATAATTTAAAGGGAATAATTTACAAAGACTAGCCACAGAAGAGGTTATGATGCTTTCTCTTTGTGTTACTCAATGGCATCCCTGTGATTGGAGAGCTAGAAAGATACCGAGTCAGTCAGGCTCTGCATGAGGCCTTATGTGACATTGTGTGCACAGTACTGTGCAATAAGATGTATGCTTATGTACTGTATGCATGTGTGCAAGAGAAATGTCTTCTACTGTACAATGTGGGGCTTCAAGGGCACAAAGGTATTGCTGCTGTTTGCAGTGAAGGTAATTGTATAATGTGTCTTTGATACAGGGATTTGTTTTTTGAATAAGTATTGATGAAGCTGAAAGCCAGGTGCTGCTTTGTCAAGTGTTTCATTTTCAAATGTTTGTATTTCTTATGAAGTGGAAAATTAAGACTGCTTCAAACTGGGTAACTTTTGTCTATGCTACAGCGATGAGGCAGCAGAAACATTTTCCAAGGTGAAATGCATATTATAAAACATTGTTCATCACAGCAGGGGATAGACGCTCTGCCAGACACTGTCTGCAAGCCAGAATATTTTGCTTGTAAAAAGTTTACTGTTAAACGAATGATGGAGGAAGTGATGGGCCGGCAGATTTATAAGCATGAGAGAGTTTAATTCACACATGGGAATAGAGGTAAAACAGCCAAAAGAGTGATTGAGCCCCTGTGTCCTTATCTTTACATATTCATTTTGTTTCACATTGAAAAAATAATTACACATTGATTATCCAAGTCCAACACCAAGGGCCAATTGTTACTTAAGGAGGAGAATCTCCTGAAGCCCACTAATGTCCGCAGACCCCAAAAAACAATTATGTCCTTATAAGGACAAAGATGTTTTGTGATTCATTACATGTTGAAGATGGTAATGATGATTTCCTAATGAATATTCAGTGACAATGAATTATTATGTTCACATAGAATATCTTAACCATGTAGTATTTTGCTTTATAGCCATTTGTCAAATAAAACCATATTAAAAAAAGGGGGGAAATGTGAAATTATTTTTAACTGAATTAATAAAGCAGCACTTACTGTTCTGAATAGCCTGAGTATGCATTTCACCATCTGTTTGGCGAGGTGAACAGTGGAAACAGTACCCTGATGTAGAATGCAGACTTCTGACACTGGTCACACTTCAGGCATTTGCAATTAAAAAGTTGTTTATCACAGCCCACAGTCATTGTATTGAAAAGCATAGCAATGAGCTTCCGAGCTATAATCAGACTTAGGCAGCCTAAGAATTAAACTATATGGGTGAAAGATGATAGCCACTGCTGCTTTTTACTATTAGCTTCATGACACCCGCCATGCTCCACCAAATAATTAAATGCTTTATTTATTACTATGAAACAATTTGTTCCATCAGCAGTATGGGATTTCACCAATTATGTTATTCAGGGTGATCATCAAAGAATTATTATTTTGTGCTTGCACAAGTTAGTTTGTCATAGATATCAACAGAATCTAAGAGTTAGTATTTGGCAATGAGGCTTAAAAATGGTGCATGCAAGGAAAGCTTAATGATTTACAGAAGCTATGATGTGTGTTCAAAGATAGTTTGACATTTTGGGAAACACTCATTCGCTTGCTGGTGGAGAGTTGAAGTAAGCCTAAATACGAAGCTACCGCAGATGAATCAGAATCAGAAAAGATCAAAATCAGAAAAGATGTATTGCCATGTAAGTATCACTTACTAGGTAAGGGCTAGCTATGCTTAACATAAATATTGGAAGTAAGGGGATGCAGCTTGCCTAGCAGCTACAATAATTGCCTTTAAACTTTGGTTGTTGCATATATTAAACAAATCATATATAAAATGTTAGTGAGTTTTAAAGGCCCTATCAATCAGTGTATTTGCCAAAATAATGCACCATTACATAAATCAATTGCATTTGCTTTTATTTTCTTTTTTACCTAAATATTCTATAATGATTACATTTCCATCCTTTTCTTTTTACTCCTTTCTCTGTATGGACTTATATTAGTTTACTCCAGATCTTTCACTTGCAACACATTTAGTTTCCCTCTATTTTGTCAAGGCAACATAATGTATGTCATCTGATGTATCTGTGTGTGTGTGTGTGTGTGTGTGTGTGTGTGTGTGTGTGTGTGTGTGTGTGTGTGTGTGTGTGTGTGTGTTTGGGGGATCTCTATTTTAAGCCCATGTCGTTGCCTCCTCACTTTGTCATGACACTCAGCAGGGTTTTCTCTCAGCCAACATTATTCATTACTTCTCTTCTCCTCCTGCTCTTTTACCCCCAGACATTTCTTTTTCTTCTTACCTGGCATGCCATGTATTTCTCAACCCATCCTCCTCCCACATACAATGCTCACCTGCACTCCTCCAACTGAATGACTAAACATACATGTCATTTACAGCTAAAACTAAAATCTTATCATCATCTGCTGCTGACTTTTTAGAACATAACATGTCATTTTCTATCATGTTAGGCTGTGATTGGACAGTGTCATTATTGCAACAAGACATAGGGAATAAAGGAAATTGTTCTACTTTCATACAAGGACAAAAAGTAAATCTCACAAGACAAAACTGTGCGCCAAGTCTCTTTTAAAAATTAAATAAACCTCAGTGATAGATGATGGTCTGCCAGGCATTTTAGCAGAAAATATCTGCACATACAGTATGGTCATTGTGTATGCTGTTAAAAACACAGTGGCAATTTTCTTACATCTTTATTTGTTGAATACAAATTGGAAGCATCTCTTGTATAAAGAATCAGGATACAGATTCACATAACAGAAATAGTGTGCTTCAAGTTCGAAGAGCATCTGTCACGGATACATAAATATGAAGATTGTTCTGCCTTTACAGATGTCAGAGGAGACTGTCAAACCTACAATGAAATATGCTACAAAAGTTAAAGTTACAGAAAGCACTTACCCACACATCAACACACAAACACACACACAGACACACACACACACACACACACGGACAAACCTATGTCTGCTAGATAGAATTCATGCTGACTGAACAAATTGTCCAAATGATGGTGCACTTTGTTTATATATGTGTCCTTTGACAGAAAAAGAACAAAACTGGATGTGACACAGTTCAGCTCTTTCATGTACAATCAGATAATAGCAGAAGTTGCAGGTTGTGGTTATGTGTCATATGCCCAGCTGCACATTGTTATCTTTTCTACTTTGTCCATAATCCATTCATTCTAAAGTTCTACCAAAATACTGCAGCAGCAGTTTAAAAATAGAAAGTAAAGTTTAAAAATAAAACAAAAGTTCAGACCAACATGGCATGATTTGAAAAGCAAATGTCAGAACAGCATTAATACGTACACAAAATCTGAAAAGCTGCGAGATGTTCAGTATGGACAAGCGTCTTTTCATAGGCCACACACAATGTCACTCGTAATGGGTTTAGGCCATGTGGTGACAAGTTAGCTGATGGATGAGGTGATTATATTGCTCTTTTGCTTCACTCGAGGACAATCTCCAGTTTCTAATTGGTGAGATAGCAGACGACAAGGGAAGAGACGTCTCCCTCTCTTTCTCTCCTATCCCCTCTGTCCCTCCCTTACTACTTCCTCAGTTCCTAGTCCTTTAACTAATCTTGTTTTATCCCCTTTTCGACATGCACAGGACTCAGGCAGTAAAATGGAGTGCAGTAGATATAACTTGCATGGCAGGGCCGCACTAATTTAATGGGAACAGATGTTTCCCCTACTAGAGTGACAGCAGATCCTTCTTCAGCTCCCTGAAGGGAGAAGCGGACACATTACAGATGGTTGTTGTGCCTGTGGTCATCATTACTAAGGCCTAGGTTTGGACTTGTCTCTGTTAGAGATATGAAAAGCAGTGATGGACAAGAAGAGGCCCTTGATAACAAAAATGACTTAAAAGGCCTTTGGCTCAAACCTTGAAACAAAGGCAGTGATGCAAAAGTGTGAGCTAGAGAGACAAGAGAAAGATGTGTAGAAACACTGTGTGTGTGTGTGTTTGTGTGTGTGTGTGTGTGAGCGTGTCCTTTTGTGTGTCCATGAACACATTTTTTTGTTTGTACTGTATGGGTGTTTGTGGGGGCAATCCTGTATTTGTGTATGTGTGGGCACTTGAGACACAGTCTTTAAAATCTCATTACTAAAGATTGCCTCCACAGACAGTGAGGCAGCATACACTGATCGACCCCAGCACTGCACAACAAACCGAGGCAGAAACAAAAAGCATTAACACTCCCATAGAGGGAGAGAGAAGTGTCTCAAACGTATTCCTCTCTGCTTTCATTCTCTGTTCACAGTCAAAAGATAAATCCTTCTGTATAACCTGCTCAAATTGAATTCTTCCCTTTTGTGTCATTCAGAAACGAGAAAAAAGTTCACCTACTCTCTGCTTTTGCCACGCTTGTAATTTGAGTTGTCAGCTGTGCTCAGTAGGTCAACATCACACCACATTTTCCTGTCTGTAGCAATACCATTCATAGTTCTTTTTTTACCATTCACTATTTTAAGACAAATTTAAAAAAGACATTACGCTCTGTTCACAGGTTCATTTACGTCATTTCCAATTTCATACAGTTTCATTTATGTAATGAATGTCCATTTCCTTCACAATATTAAAACCCCCTGGGCGATTCAAACAATTCAAGATTTCTAACAATTCTGAGACAACATACAGGAGAAAATATATGAGTTAAAAGCAGTCACATAGTGATTTTTTGATGAACATAAAGTGTACTTGCACCTATCAAGTACAAAAAGGTAATTTACTGTACCTCATCTGGCTCCTAGTGAGGATACCAGTTCAAAACCAAACAGCAACTCAATATTTGAGCTTTTTATTTTGATAGTCCTTCCAGTTCCTTCTGCACGGATATTTCCCGGTGATTGCACATCCTAACAGTTCCACCGAAAGGTAATCTATTCAAGTAAACAAAGATTTTGGCATCCACTCTCAGTGCTTCTATCTCCAACCCCTCAGCAGAAATTCATTTCATGATACAATCAAAACACAAAGGGAGACTGGGACTGAGACTTTTATTGGTATGTACTGTTGAAGCTGTTTTTTGCTGTGTATTTCCCATGTGTGTGTTTTGTCTTGTATTTCCTAAAGCATGAGTTCACGGTCCAGCAACCAAATCTTACAGGCCAATAGTTCTCATTAGGTTACAAAGTGTTAAGAGCGCTCTAGAGGAATAATTCTTCTGAAGTTAAAATTATTCTAAAGTCTTTTTATATCTTTTTGACGTCATTGCATATTACATTTTCATGGCAAATAAAAGCTTATGTGTTGGTCATCCATGATAGTACAGCGGTTTAATTGCTGTGTATTGCTATAATTGATTCATTTTTATGTGTTTCACTAAATCTTATGTTAGTATAATACTACCAATCTTTTTGTTATTTATTCATTACAGTGGACAATAAAATGAAGCCATATTTCAGTGTTTGCCCCAGCCATGTATAGAAATAATTTCCTAAAGGGCGCCTTTTTTCAGAAAAAAGAAAGACAAGCATAAAAGGACCACCATGACAACTGACACATCCAGTGTCAAAAAGCACGCCATACTGATTGTACAGTATGTTCCAGCTCCGAGCTCCCCAATAAGCGAATATGCAATTTATGTGCATATTAAACACAAGATCAGTCCTGGTTTTGGGAAAGAAAAGCTGTCATATTCGTAACAGGATGTGCCAATTGGAAAGGTCACAACTGTCTATAGAGAACAAATGAGGCCGGTAATTGTTTTGCCTGCCAGGCTTCTACAGGCACATAAAAGACCAGGTGCTTGTCTGAATCTTGATGATCCCTTTAAGTGAAATCACTGACACGCATCCAGCTCAATTAAGCAACAACTACGGTGAGCAAAGAATGATCACATTCCTATAAAAGACAGTGAAAAAGTCACACTGTGCAATGACAGCATCATGAGGATGAGTTAAATTACTGGTAATGGTTGGCTGTGATGGAACAGATGACTCTGAGAGGAATTGTAGAGTTAAGAAAACTCTTGAAGTTTGAAAACAGTTTTTCACCCATGGAGCCAGCAGACAAAGTGCCTCTGACATTTACTATACCGCGGTGTGAACTCAAGAGCTGTTAAAACAGTGTGGACTGTTACACCTCAAGGTCGTGTGTGGCACTGTGTGAGGAGGATTACAGGCTCTAATGGACAGTGCTCGACTTTAATGAAGAGTCCTGATGAGGAGGCAGATTGGTCCCCATCGACAGATCAGCCGCTGCCATTTCCATTTTCATGGGTGCCCAGATGCATCACGGGTGGAATTTCACGGCTGAGAGCTGATCCATGTAGACCCAATCTATCTTTGCACACACTACAGTATATGTATGTGTGGGTTTGTATACACAGCAACAAGTCCAGTGTTGTTTAAATTCCCAGAGAGATGATTTAAACACTTTTTCAAGGTTTATGTAGCTCCACAGTCTCAAGTTTTTTACAATTTACACTTTCAAAATAGTTAAACATTTAACACTATGCTAGAGTTTCTTATTTAATTGTAAAACAGAGTTAAAGTAAAACTAAGGGACTAGTCAAATAACACTGCTCTGAGTAATTATGTTTTACTCCTTGGGTGGTTTTACTCCCTAAAGTGACAAGCTATTTACAAGTGATTACAATTAACATAATAGTTCCAAAAATAACATTTATTTTACATTTTTATTATACAGCTGATTTAAAACATTGGGAATGAAGGTATGATGTACAAACTTTCATCTTCAACATTGTATAAGCAGAGTTACATGATTGGCTCGACATGGTGGCTTAAGGTATAGCTCCTGGCCCAATTTTGCCAAACAGTTGTTATATCTAGTTCTAACTCCTATAATCTATCACTTTGTGTTCGATAGAGTAATTTAAAGCAGAATGGCAAACCAGAACAAAACCCAACGCATCGATACGGACGCCATTGCAGAGACCTCACTGGAGAAACAGAAAAGCTACCTCGAACCACGTTTTTCTCAGATTCAGTCTCAGATTCAACAGATGCGGCTCGATAACGACAAGAAGCTTACTGCTATCCATGCGCAACTTGCATCTCTAACTGCAAGCCTTGGCTATGTCAGATCTGATGTGAACAATCTAAAAACTACTGTGGAAAGCAACTCAAGCACTCTTGAGAGCCATGGCCACATTTTTCAAGAGCTGGAGGTGAAGCTAGCAGATATGGAGGACAGCAACCGATTGCAACATCCGATCATCAGTTTTCATTAAAGGATATTTTTAGCGAGGTTGGCTTGTTACCCTTTTCTGACTTACAAAACGCATTTAATCTACCATGTTCCTATTTTCTTTTACCTTCAATTGAGATCAGCACTCAAGGCATACGGTGTCCCCTGGCAGAGGGCTCTGCTCATCCATCCTATCCGGAAGTTATTTACTATGTAGCCAAAAACCTGTGGTATGGTATTGAGACTTTATCAGTTCTTGGTGATATCTGGCTGCTTTGGCCTTCCTATTGAGAGGCTCTGGGTACGCAATTGCCCCGGATTGAGTATCAATCTTGACTGGCATTATGTGTAGTCTAGCATTCCAGAAGTATCACGCAATCCAGACACTCGGCAGATTCACTACAATTTCTTATATAGGACATATCTCACCCCTGTGAAAATGCATCATATGAAGGTAAGGTAACAGTCCTTTATGCATGTTCTCTCATGCTCTCCTGTTGGTCAGTTCTGGAAGAATATTGCATCCAAAATATTTGGCCTGATTAATGATACTGTACCTTTGACTGTCAATGTCTTGATTTTAAATGATCTGTCGGCCCTTCTATGTAAAACTCAAAAATGTGCTGCTTTTGCTGACTTACAGCGACCAAGAGAATGATTGCAACCTGTGAATTCATAATTTGTCTATTCTTCCTTAGACCCTTTCCTTTCTGGATGTTGTCCATATGGAGCCCTCCACAACTTGTGTAGGTGGAACCTCGGGAAGGACTTTAGACACTTGGCTCAGCATTGCTGGATGAAGTCAATACTATAGATTTGTGTTATTGCCTTCTCACTTCTGTCAGTATGTGTGTTTGGTCCCTTTTGTCTTGTGCCGGTCTCCCTGTCAAAGTTTGTTTGTTTGTGTGTATTTGTCTGTGTCTATTTCTTTGTGTCTTGTTTGTAAACTGTGGGCATTGTTCTTGCTTTTGTGTTTTTGTTGAGTCTCCCTCCTTCCCATATTTCCTTTTTGTTTTAGAGTGAAACATTTGATCGCAAGGAAGGATTGTGGAAAAGGTGCACTGTGCCTTCTTCAGTGTGTGTAGTGTACTTTTTTGTGTCATCTGGACCAATGCTTTGCATTTTTATTTGGCTCTTTAAATTTAAAAAAATGTGATTACCAAAATCTTGTTTGAGCCTTGATCAACGGGTTTTGAAATTTGAACTCAAACATTTTAATTATAGCTTTCCTTACGTCGTGATACTCATCATCAACATTTTCTATGAATAGCTTGTTTGTCAAAGGACATGTGAACTTTAGCAAAAAGTATATCACTTAGCCTATTTGAAAAGAAACTGGCATGTCTTCTTGCATTGCAAATTACAAGCTTTATACTCTACACTGTCAACTTTAACCCAACTAGTTGAGAAAACATTTTTTGACAAGATCATTTCAGGCATTTCATTTTTGACCACATTGTCATATCCGAGGGAAAAAGATTTAATCGGCCCATTCTGATTTTGTTTGAAGGTGAAGGTTTCCCATTGGTAAGCATTGTATACTCAGACTGATATATTTCAGATACAATGGAGAGTTCACCCTGATCTGTCTCATTGAAATATTTGATCCTGAATCAGTATTCACATTCCTTCATGTCTGGAACATTCAGAAAAAAGCAATGTATTAATGAAATGTAAATGGATTTTAGGATGTAATTCAGGCAGCCTTAAACACATATGGCTTATATGAAAAGCTGTTAGAACTTCCGTATTAGAAAAAAAAGCTTCTGACACAGCTTTTTCTTTTGTCTGCAGAGCAATCAGGAACGTGAATTGGATTGTGGTTGAGTCCATGATCCTTAATCATTTTCTTATCAGTGGATGCTGTCAGAGCCCAGCTAAGGAATGACCCCAAAAGAAAGAGGAGAAATGAAGGATGGAGGGCACCTCATGCTAGCTCATTGTCTCCTTTTAACTCAGTGACACACCTGCTTATTGACATTGGTGCTTTATTCCACCTGAAATCCCCTCCTGATACCCACTCTGTGAAGGTTAATGGGGGATAAAGCATTTTGTCATAAAGCTCACAGCAGCACCTTTTCTGTCGGTCTTGCATTAGAGCCAATAGGCAGGACAGAAAGAAAAATTTATATCACAGCCAGCGGTCACTAGTGAACAACTTGTCATCATGGCCTATTTGAGAACAAAATACCCGCTAGTGCCAAGATGTGGATGCTTCAAGTACAAGGACACAGCTTTAGATGCGTAGTGTGGGTTCGTAATTGATCACAGACAGGATTCTGCTGCTCTGTGGAAAGCATTAATAAATCAAATCAGTGTATTCAAAGTGTAATCAATCAAGTAGTAAATATGAAGAACATATAACTGGAATTGATGTTTGTATGTTGCACAAAGCTCAAAAAATGACAATACAATGATGTTTGCAAAACTGATGAGGACAAAAATGCTCTGTGAAGCTGCTGTATTTAAGAAATATTTTTTCTTTTTACAGCAGGCTTAAGCGTTTCTTCTTTGGCAATTAACTTCAGCTGGGTGAGCAATCGAGATGATTCACTCACAATGCATTTTGGTTAATTAGAGCCAAGCGTGATGGTTGGATCTCTTTTTGACTTCAATATGAAGTTTAACTAAAATAATTCAATTATATGATGAGGTAAATTAGGTAAGTGATTGAGTAACTGTTGTCCACACACACACACACACACACACACACACACACACACACACACACACACACACACACACACACACACACACACACACACACTCAGCAGTGTACAGCATTAGTGGACGTTTTTGTGTATTTATAGAGCAACACTGCCCCCAGCTGAAATGTGATATGTGCTGCTGGTGCTACATTGAGTACATGTTGCAGGAAAGTACACACAAAAGCAAACTGTGCATCTGTAACAGACCTAAACACAATAGGCCTACTTTAAAATGCATATTTATGCGGGAACATGATCTTCATGTTTACTTTAAATGATTTCACAGATACATTACACATGACTGGGCTACTGAAGCATGTCAGTACACTAACAATGAGATTGAGTTTCCTCTGATAATGCAAAGCAATAGATGGATCAAGAAATTCTGCTATAAACATTGTAGGCGATGGAGTCACAATACAGGGCTGCAATTTACTTTCAGTTCTAGTGCAAATATATATAAAGTTTATTTTGTTATATGTGTTCTAAGTTCTCCAAGAAAATTGTGTTATGGTCGTGACTTTATAACATATTTTATTTGAAAGGCTTGGCTTTGTTTTAAATTTATATGAGGCCTTTCTGACTGTGCCAACTGCCCTAAATAAGATACCTCATTTCACCAAACAATATGTAGGCTAGCTACTGTATTTTCCCAAAGACTCAAATCCAAGTATGTGTCTGAGACTATTTCCACTTTGGAGAGTTTTTCAAATGTGTGCACAATACATGCAATAGAGTCTGAGCACGTTTTAGCACTTTTTTTCAGTGACTTAAACAGCAAATACAACTGTGAAAAAGTAATGTCATACTGTAGTTGAAAAGTGCAATATATTTTAGTCTTGTCTGAATTTACTACCAAGTTACTCACTCCAAACGGCTAGTACAGTTTATGATTCAGTCAGACTGGAGGAAGGATTACCTGCTAAAGGAAAGTGCATTTACTTGCTTGTTTGTGGCAATGAGACGATAGCAAAAACAATGTCTTTGGGAAGTCAATAAAAAACAAAGAGGATTGTTCAATATACGTTGTAAGAATCATTTTAACACATTTTCTAACTAAGATAAACAATGCCAACATATGTATTCCTTGTGATATTCAACAGCCCCTGCAGACAATGCAATTGCTTGTATGCCTGCACATCCTGTGAACAGAGGAGCTTTTACACAGCTGCCCTTTAACAAAAGTGCCCTCAAGTTGTCCTTTAGAGCTGATATTTTCGACTCATGAGTCACATGTAAATGCCACTTGCTGCGCACAGCTATTTAACGGTCAAAATGTGATCTACACATTGGCTGTGATGCAGAAGCAGAAAAAGGACATCCATGAAAATTGTGTATGATCTATATAATTTACAAAAAAACTAGCATAACTTACAAACTTACACCTAGGCTTGATATTACATTTTAATTAGTTTTTATTGTCAAGTGAAATTTCCATGGTCTTAATATCTAAAATTCTAACCATATTTTACTTTTTAGTCATCCTATTAATAACCTTTTTTTAACACCCGAAAGCAGCATGACAGGTCCATCATTGCCAGCAGATGGCTCTACTTACATCGAAAAGTAGCAAAACCTTTGCAGTTCCTTTTCTTTCTCAAGTCGTCCATGTGATTTTGTATTATCTACTGACATACATAAAGCACTCGAAATTACATCGTGTAGCCTATCCGACAGTTATAAATTAAAATGGACGTCCCAGCTGATTAAAGCTAAAATACAAAAAACAGAAATAAAAGTCTGTTTTTCAAAACAACTGCCACAGGACATGCACGTTTGTAACATCATGTGACAGGAAACAAATACATAAAGTTTGATAAGGTCAATGTGAATTCCCAACGTGAACCCCCAGAGGAACACCAAAGGAATGTTACATCTTAAAACATATCTTAATGTATTGAACAAACGTCACAGCTAAAATGTCAACCGTAAAAAAAAAAAAAAACTATCATAAGATAGGACAAACAAGGACAAACTTAGCCTTCTATGCACAGGGCTGCCCTATATCGTCCAATGATGCAGGAATGTGAGGGATGCTGAGTGTCCACCTGATTCACTGCTTTGCCTCCGGGGGGAGGGTCTCCAGTCTCCACTCTGGCTGCCATAACACTGCTCAGCTCAGGCAGGCAGGTGGGCCGGCGGGGGTGAAACACATCCTCGGAGAGATCTGATGGAAACATGATCACCAGGGGAACGTAAACGCGTTATTCTACGGTCAGACGATAAGACAGCTCTATGTGTTTCGTGTTATCCTTTTAATGACATAACAAAAGAGGCAGGCGTCGGGTCCGTGCAGGAAAAAGACACTAGCCGACATCATCAGCCGCTGCGCCGTGTGAGCCGAGGTCATCGCAGAGTAGCCTATACCACGGTAAGAGCAAAAAAGCAGCCGGGCTACTTTTCCATATGACATTTACCTAAACACCGACTGTTTTCTTTCGGTTATGTACTCAGCCTCGTTTTGAAGCCTCTCCCTGGTACTCAGTATAGCTGGGCTGTATTAGCCTCCATCTCTCTTATAATTAGACCAGACTGTGCTAAAAGAAGAAAATGCTTTAGCTACAACACATCTCCAGAGAGGGGGAAACAGAGGCCACAGGGATCAGACATGGTATATTCCGTCTAGGTTGCCATTCCTGAACACAACAACATGCACTACATTAAATATGGGTTAGTGGAGCAAATCCACACGCCCTGCGACCATTAGGGTGCTTCATGTGATTATTTTCTCTTCTACCAATAGGCTAATTTGTTTTTACATTAGAGCCATCCGAGAAATTGTTGATTTCATATCGAAATAGCGGTCAGATGTTATTGGGAAGAGGTGCATTGGATATGCAGCATCCTCACTGGTCTAGACAGAAAACAAGTAGCCTACACGTAGTAGGCTAAACATGTAGTAGACAGGCCTGTTACGTTGCATAGTCAACAAGCATACTGGATGCTGTAGTTTACACAATATGGGTTGTTACTGGTATCACCTGAGAGAATAACTTTATTTTGAAGCAAGGACATATTCAGGTCAAATGTTTGGTTTCAGTTACCAAATAAAATACACATCCTTTCTACACATTCTCATATTTGTACCATTTTCATTGTGGAACTGCTGACAACGACTGACCCATGAATCTGGAAAACAAACGTAATAGACAGGAATAATTTCATTTTCATAGCTGTAATTGGTTAGCACAGACTGATCATAGCATGGTAATTATGTGACAATGAGAATGACATTATTGTTACAGTGTGGGAGATTGGTGGAAATACCATGTGTTCTGACATGAATTATAAATGTCCCTCATTCACCATAACCTCATTCACAATAACTTCACCTTCTGTTCCATCCCTGATTAAATGGCCTATTAAAAGCCGATGTTAATTTAAGAATTACCTCATATTCTTCAACTGTGGTCTAAATATTGGGCTACATCACCCACATTTTTTTCACCTTGGGAATACATGAGCTATAGTTAGACTCGTGCTTATTAAAGATTCATTTCTTGATGGTGACTTCTTAATATCCTAAAGTGAGACTGATGCTGTGGTAAATATGTCCACACTGGCCAGTTCAAACAGGTTTAGCATAGCTGTGAGTATGAATGGATGGGCAGTTTATATGGGCTACACTTTGACAATTTGATGCATTTATTTGACAACAGCCTCTGTAGAAAGACATGAGCCATTGTTGAGTCAACATTATACACGTCTCTTGCTAAAAAAGACATCCATCTGTCCAAGGGACAATTCAGAGGTTGCCATAGATGCTCTATCAGATGACAGTCATAAAAGCTAATTCAGTGCTTCACTGGTGTCATCAGGTAACAACACTTGGAAGAAGCATGGAATAAGAGTAATGGGAGCAGGTGTGGAGGTGGAAGAGAACCAACAAGTAAAATCTTTGATTGTCTAAGTTGAGATTGAATATATCTACATTTAGGTCAGTGTAACTCTAATAATGCACTCTCCACTGCATCTTAATGTCAAAACAACATACAGTCTTGTTTGAGTTTTGTATTTAACGTTTGTGTCACCTCTCCCTATTCACAATCTTTTTTGAGTGAAGTTGAAATTTTAAAGATTTGTTTTATACATTATATTCACAGATAAAGTTGTTTTGGAGAGTTTATGCTTTGTGCAGACATTTAAAAACCAGAGAGGATTTGTACAGCGTGGATTAGCAAGTTTTTTTTCTAAACTGATTTAGATTTTATTATTTTGATTACACTCCTCGTGGCCATATGGGCTAATCAGAGATTATCTAGCCATATACATTTTCCATTAGGTGCCTGGGTAATTATGCATCATGATCTGCTAATCTGAACTGTCTGACTTTTTTCTGACTTTTTCACTGTTTCCATCATTGTCTGTTGTCTGTCATTAAAAACAGAATTAAGGCCTTGCATTTTAGGATTATGTTCGATTCTATGGAGTGTCTGCATGTGTGCACTGACAAGTGTGAGACCCGCGAGACCTCATAACCTTGTGAAACACTACACTAGTGTTCAATGAATATGTGTATTTATGCAACTGGATGTAGACAAGAGAGGCTCTGCTCTGTTTTTCATGCACCACATCCATTCATTTTATTAAAACATCCACTGCATCATCACAACACAATTTAAAAAGGTTTCTTGTTTGCCTTTCATTTCTGACTCAAGTCTTCATCAAGTTTAAATAATACACAGTTAGTTCTAGTTGAAGCTTAGCTGCTCTCCGTGCCATGTCAGAGTTTCATAAGTAAACTATGATGTGTGGTTTAACTTGCTGTTAGAATAGGAAATGTTTGTGTTGTCACTTTGTCTAATAGAGTGGAAAACAAGTGACTGTTCCTTTTAATGAAAGAGCTACTGCACTTAACCACAAACAGCTATTTCATGAAGGAGTCAGAGAATGCAGCTGCAGGGTCTCAAAGTACTTTAAAATATGACACCTAACAATGTGTTTAATATCATCCTACATTTAAGTATGTAATAGTAATGATTGGACTGCTGCAGCACTGTTTGTTTGTTCTCACAGTTTGTTTGTACACTTTAGCAAAAGGAACAAACTTATTACCCTTGGTTGAGCTGCAATTGCAATGATTATTAGCTCTTGTCCCTGGCTTCACCTATGCTGTGGCCCAGAAGTGTCATTTTCAGACTCCTCAAACTTGAGGCTGGAGATTACTCTACTTATCCTCTGATATGAAGGCATAAGAATAATAAGCCTGAGCTATTTCCCTTGGCAATAGCCACCTATTTCTAATCGTGGGTGTTCATGGCTCAGGCAGTGACATGCTCAGTAGACCAGTCACTTAAGGACCAGAACTCAAAGTGGCAGATCTTGACATGAACATAAGAATCTTCTTTTGAAGTATTTTGCAAAAGATACAATTATCTGTATCTCATGCTGTAAAAAGCAGCATTTTGTCACACATAGACTCAATCATATTTACAAACAGATATAGATACTCACCACCACAATCTGAATTTGTGCAGTGAAAGTGTGAAATCAAATTTTCTAACCTGACTGACAAAATACAGTCTCCGTTGAGCATCATGAATAAAGGTTACTGCATGCATCTGTGCTCTCTAAAGACCTACAGTAATTTACCCCATTACATATAAAACAGTGGATTTATTGTCTCAGGAAACCACGTGTGCCTCTGGGATAGAAGCCATCAATATTGGATTTAAGTGTCAGCAAGGCAGCATGGGAATAGAATGAAAAACTAGATTCACAAGTCATTGGGGTGTGTGAATAGCATATGTCAGATTTGGGAATGGATTTCAAATATTTTGACCATGCAAATCGTTATTAAAAAAGACAACAATAATAATGTTAAATTCTTAATTATGTAATCACAAGACACATCTTTACCTCACAGCTGGTCTTAGCTATAGTACTTGCCTGTTTTGGTATGAATTAATGATTGAACCACAGAGTGCTGGGTGATGACTGCACTCCCATAAAACTTTAATGGCCTGCATGTTTCCCCTCTTAGTCAATGGGCAGAATGGCACAGAAAGGAAGTGCTTGTCCTTGCAGTAATCCTATGCCATGAACATGTCTCCTTCTTCTTTGGACTGAATGTGCGGGGCTGAAAAGAGAACAATACTCTGTGTGAAAAGATGAAGATGGCTTCATAAAAGTCTCCCAAATGACTTTCACACAAGTGAAATAACCGTATGAATAACTTAGCATATTATATACATTTTGTATCCCTATTATCATTTAGCCCAGGCTTTTAAAATGAATAATAATATACTACCATTGCAAAATTCCTAGCCTAATACTTCAAAGCGTATTATTACTTCAGTGTAGCACATTACCTATTATTAACATTGTTGTACCATTGCTTGGTAGCTAAACTTTTCTTAAACCCTTTGTATAACAACTAGCAAGGAGTTTATCCTGGGAGCTGAAATGTGCTCATATCTAGCAAACAGCGCCATTTCTGCCTGGTTACTCTGTGATTCATTTTTGATTGACAGATTCAGTAACAAGATTTATTTTTGCATGTCAGGTCAAAGGTCACATTAGCTGTGTTGTGACAGTTTATCTTTATGTTTTTAGCTTGACGTTGTAGTAACGTATATAGAATAAATGCAGAGAGTAACTTATTACTGTGCTGTTTGAAATTGGAGACATGTTATCTTGAAGGAACACTTGTACATGTCAAATTACTAGTCTCGTTGAGTGCTACACAGCCTTTAAAAACACTTATAAAATGTCTTCTGTGGTTGAGGAGAAACTTTGGCAAGTCTGGGGAAATTCTTGAAATCACCACTTGGGTGAAAAGTTATAAAAGATATGGGTGTTAACCAGGGTGGGACTTTCTATACACTATTAAGTTACATTTGACCGCCACTCTTGGAAGTAACAGTCAGGATAACTCTGCTGCATCAGTTTGGACATTTTAATTTTGTATACTAAATGCAATGCATATTAATATCTATGATCTGATTGTGTTGCCTATCACCACTGAATGATTGCGATAAATTTTGAAGGTAAAGATAAAATAGAGATTTAAAATGTCCCTTGTTCTTTTAATTGAAGGCCCAAAACCACCCTACACAATTGGATAGTATGGGTAAATTATACTTTTCTTTTCTTATCCTTGCAGTCTAGCGATTATTCAGGGATTTTTCACAGTGGGAAAACACCATAATGTATGTAATGAAAAATGTATGACATTGAGACATTGAAAATCTCAACTGTGCTCTGTTATTTGTCAAACAGACTCCCATCTGGATTTTATTAAAAGCTAAGAATGTAGCATTCCGAAATTATACCAAACATAGTTTAGGATAACTTTAACAAAGGTCCATAATCAAGTCTTTAAGAGGTTGCACTAGTTAAATTTTAAAACTAGTTAAAGATTTTTTGGTGTGTTAGTAAATGCATAGCTGTTTACAGCTAAAGCTGTCACTCAGCTCTAGTTATCAATAAAATATTACCTATAGAGAAACTTTTTCAAAGATGTTAACAAGATTTTGCCACCTTGAGTGGCCCCGAAATTGTGTCTGGCCGATGGATCATTTTGGTGTTCGTGTCACCTATTCTCACAACCTGGCTTTTGTTTATCATAGAAAAACTGAAACCTGTTTTTTGTAAGTCCCCCAACCTTATGAATGCTAGAGCACATTTTTAAAGCCGTATTTATAAAAAAAAAATACAGTTTTACAGTTCCTTGGGTAAAGCTGGTGTTTTTAATAGCAAACACATTAATGTTCAAATGCCAAATTACTTTGCAACATTTGGAAAAGTTGAGCACAGCTCCTACAGTACGGGGGGGGGGAAAGAAGTGTTATCCATACCTTGTTCATTCATTTTCCCCACCCCGTCTCAGACTGAGTGGGCCCTTCCAGCTGGGTCTAGTGACTAATCCACCTCTTCTCCTTTGCTTTCTGCTCGGCTGTGTCACAGCAGCCAAGTGTTAACAATATGGCTTTGTTTCTTACACCTGTGGGCAGTGGGAGAGTAGGAATGAGGGGCAAGAAGTGTATGCTTTCTTTCTTAGAGAGATAGAATACCATTATTATCAAGACTTTGTGTAAATAGTAAATAATTAATTCCAACATTCTTGCAAGAAACCCATTGCATAAATGCAATAGTTTTCTTCTACAGTCACATTTACGGACAGATTTGCGGCTGTGTGTAATAGTGATGGCTTTAATTGGGCTACATTGTTTGTGAACACCATTTTCCTGTTTACTCTTATTAGATTGTTACAATTACAGTGTGAAAAGCAAGTGAATTGGTGCAAACTTCTCATGTGTACCACAAACACTGTCTGGGAAGACTAATTTGTGGAGAATTAGCTTTGCATGGTTGGAGATAAATAACTTGTTAATGTTTTTGCTTTGAAACATAGGTTGTTGCAGTAAACAGTACACAATCTTTGGTCATGTACTTTGCAAACGGTTACACACATCCACAGCTAAGTTGATTACATGAAGTCATTTTCTCACACATACTGTGCACAGATGCAAACTTCCACTTCTACTTCTCTTTTTTTTGCATATTCATGCATTTCAAGTTCTTTTTTTTTTTCTTTTCTTTGAATCAACCTCAGACAGTGAGTCATGGGACATCTGACTCTGTTACTGCTTAACAACATATAATATGTAGCTTCAAGCTATATCTTTTTGGTTTTGGTTGAACTTTTATAAATTTTTAACTATTGTATTTTGCTTACATTTCCAGGTTCCCATGGACCCCTGTGTGTTGATCCCAATCTAAAGCTCTAAAAACAACCTCAGGCCCTGCCACCAACCTCAGTCATCACTTCACCCAGTACCAGTATTATTGATATCTCAGAGAGGATGTGAGTAGGAGAATGACTGAGGCGATAAAACCTCAATAAATCCAACCAAGAAAAGAAGTGGAATCACATGGCTGCTATGGACTGACGGGTCAACTGATACCAAATCACACTGGCTTTGCTTGGAAGTGTAAGTCTTTTATTAAGCCATCTGACCACAGACCAGGTCAATTCTGTTTCAGGGAATCAATTGAAATGTAATCTATTAAGGGAAAACAATCTAATAATCGCAGTGTCTCCTTTCATGATTGATTTTTTTGTACCTTTACTATGTAGTAGACAGTGATCAGAGACATATACATAGGATTAGGAAGATGAAATAAAGAGACAATAGCATTCCCAGTGTTAGGTAAAATGTCTTTTTGATAGGCAGTTGAAGTTTTTTTATGTGTGTTTTGAAAGGCAGCCATGTTGCAAAGCCTGCCTTATATCTAAAATACAGCGAACCGCATTTGAGCAGCGTCTTACCAGACTGTACAGCTTCATCCTGTTTCCTGTCACTGTGTACTAAAGATGTTTACCGTTATGGCTGTTATCTCTGAACCCAGAATCTAGAGATTTATCTGCTCTAGCTCCAACTCCTCTCCTCTCCCCTCTCTTCTCGTCTCATCTCCTCTTTCATCTTCCCTCTTCTCTCTGCTGCCACACTTTACTGACATGTGTTTGTGGTCTCGTCCCATCCTTTTCCTCGACAATGGAAGTGGTGGTTCTGGTATTCTTTTTTTGCTCTACCTTTGTTCCTTCACTCCATGGAAAAAAAAACTTTTATCTCTTTGTGTACAAGACACATGCCATCTATTCTGTACCAAGCACAAAATGTGGATTTGTCTTTGAGGCTGTTTTGATCAGTGAAGAAACTGATACATGATACAATTATCTATTTGATATTTTGTTATTGTTTAAGATATCCCTGTGAACAGAATTTGTTTACCCTTTATTATAATCCAAATTAATATCCTGCAGGAACAATTATACCAATATGTTTAACAGTGTGCTGGATATCTCACTATAGATGTGTAGTCATGCTAACCTAGCAATATTTTTGCAGATCAGAAATCATAGTCCAATGAGCATTATAACTGGCAAATATCCATGAATGTGTTCTACACAGCATCACTGATGGAACATGTGGAATAATGTAGACATTGCATTTTTAAAATCAATGGACATTTAAATTTCTGTAAGCTATTTGCAGGGTCAGATCAGTGAGGTTCCTTTCTGTTTACATACCATGCATCATATCCCAGTACCTACAGTACTATGGTGAATACCAATTAATTAACATGTAATGTTGGATTTTGTTATGGGGATGCAATAGTGTATCATTTGCTATAATTTAGTGTCGACCTCTCGATCCACCACTTTTGTCCAGACTGAAATATTGAAACACATATTGAATGGATTGCCATGGAATTTGGTAGAGATATTTGAGTATCCAAGAGGATGAATCCACTGACTTTTCCTCTTACGACACAATGAGGTTGACATGAAATATCTCAACAGCCATCTATTAAATTGCCATGAAATTCGGTACAGACATTTATGTCCCGCTCAGGATGAATTATAATAACTTTGTTGACCCGTGATTTTTATCTAGCGCCATCATAAGGTCAACATTTTAATTGTTCCAGTACTCAAAAATTACTGATCCTATCAACCTATCAAACTCAGCTGTGCCTTGTGCTTAGTACTGATCAGCAAATGTTAGTGTGCTATAATGCTAAACTAATGGAGAATGCAGTAAACATTATACCTGTTAAACATCAGCATGTAAATATTATCATTCTGAGCATGTTAGCATGGGGATGTTAGCTTTCAGCTCAAACTATCCCTGATTGTAGCTTTAGCATGGCTGTAGTCTGTATTCATAAATATTATTTAATTGTACTGTGCTGAACATCGTGTTAAACTGGGTAGTAAATGGAAGTGCACAGAAGAATCAATCCACATTCACGACCAACAGTATTCATTAATAGAAATTAGATGACACAAATCACCTTGATGTTACTATAACTACCAGTGGTTATCAATATCTAATAAGATATTTATTCTTTATGAAGTTTGCACATAACATATTAATATGAGGTGTTTAACTTAGGCCAGAAGGTTGAGCTTGGAGTCATATGATTATGTTTTAAGTATTTAGAACTTTGCAAGAATGTTCGCAGACACACATTTTCTCAGCACTCAGAGGTAATTGTGTTGTTTGGTATAACTGATTTGTGACTTGCAAATCAGAAGCTGTCATGTGGTCACATACGTGAGGTGAAATCTGTAAGAACAGTCATTTTAAAAACAGCATGGGAAAAAATTCTCACCTCGCTTACTCATATTTTAATGTTTCTGGTCGGAAATGGATAATACATCACCTTATCCTTCACAGTTTGGTTGTAAATCTGATGAACAAGATTGAGCCTGTTCAATGATGTTCAGGTCTGGTAAAAGGAAAAGACACATTTCTATGGTTGGTGTTTCTATTTGTGATATCTATTTTATCTTGTCTTCAGGTTTGAAGAGAGCCAAGGTGAGGGAGACATTGAAGTCAACCAGAACAGATTTATTTCAGGGTGCTGTGAGTCTTGGAATGTTGCAGATGAACAGTAGCATATTCATGCTCAAAATATTAACACTACCTTCAAGGTTCAACCCGCATGTGATGCATTCTGAATGTTAACATTGCATCATGCAGGGTGGGATGATTTGCTTCTGCACTCCCAATTTAAGTGATGCAATATAATTTAATTTATGCCAAGCAGGTGCAGGAGATTGAAGTTATGATCTTGTTTTTAGTATTTCATTAAACAGACAGAAAGGCCAAAACATCTTGATCGCCCCCTGGGGTCTGGCTGCAGTACATGCTACATGCTAACATTATGATTGACAGCTGTGACTAACTCGCAATTGGTTGGGCGGGTGTATGGGGGGGTATCGATAGTGCTGCTCCACCACCAGAACACTACTGCGCAGACTCTGGCTCTAAAATTACAAGATGGCTTCAGTTTTGTACAGTGGTTACATCTTTATATACAGTCTATTATGTGAAATGAATAATAGATAATAATTATCATTTACTACAGAAAGTTTATGAAACCCATGAATAAATAACTTGTGGGGATGGCGAGGCCAATTATACCAAAACATTGTTTTTCCCTGTTTGATATGGCCTCTCCAGCAAATCCCCTTTCAATTTAGGGTCAGATGATGTCATATTCTAATTATAATACATACTAGTGTATAGTAAATGGCATTAACCATAATGCATAATGTGTCATAATGAGTCATAGCAAGTTTCATTAAGATAAATGCAGATATTTCGAAAAATGAAATATATGACCTACTTTATAATAGACATTACATTTTAATAAGAGACAACAGTTTAAGTCCTGTCAGAGTCACTCTGACTTTGCTGTTTTCTCACAACAACACAAACAATTTTAGCCCCTCTGAGCAAAAGATAAAAAGTTTGTGTTTAGGATGACCTTTCTTACCTGAAATGTATGGTAACACTTTATTACTGCTTTTGCCAGCCCCACAAAAACTATTGTTCCCTTTGGTCTGAAAAATAAGTAAAATGTGTAATTTATCACTTTTGAAAAATTACATTGTACTTATTTAGTACAGTGTAATTAAGTAGTAATTAAGTAGTACTCAGTTCTGTTTCTGAGTTATAATTGTTTAATTTAATCAAGTCACTTAAAGTGACATGCATTTGACATGTTTTTACAGTTCCCTTCTGTTCTTTCATTTCCTGGCTATATGCTATATACTGTAGCTGCCAGGAGATGAAAAATATGCAATGACCTGTGCAGTGACCCATACATACAGCATGCCTTGCAGCATAGCGCTGTAGGATGGGTGTGTGTGAGTGAATGTGACTTGCCCAGTGGGTTAGAGTGGGAAATAGGTGCCAACACTGTCAGCTGGTTAACACTGGGGAGAGAAGTGTCTCCTCCAACATAATGTGGCACATATGCAACACATAGCCTTTGGCTGCGGGCATGCACATGCGATGTGAGATAAGGCAGTGTGTGTGTGTGTGTGTGTGTGTGTGTGTGTGTGTGTGTGTGTGTGTGTGTGTGTGTGTGTGTGTGTGTGTGTGTGTGTGTGTTTGCGTGTGTTTGTGTTTGTGTATGTGTGCGTGTTGCCCACAGTTAAGATTCTGGTATATTAAATAGGTATAAGGGGAATTTCATTTGTTTGTCCAATGATTATTAACGTAAAAAATAGACATCTGACGGCACTGTGAACATGAAATAAATAAAAGGAGTTGTGTTCAGCTGGTGCCACGCTGATTACACCGTGTGCAAATGTGCATGTGTGCATGCATGTCAGCATCCCGCGTGTTGTACTGTGTATTACTGCAGAGAGAGACTGTATAATGTGCAAAACACAGAGCCCCTAATAATAATAAAAAGTCCCAACATAAATTTAGTTTTGAGCACATTGTTAGAGCATTATTATGTGGTTTCGTTTTCTACAAAAGCTTTGGGAGATATTGTTATATGAAGCCCCCCTAGGGTCATTTGCAAGACATTCTCTCAAACATCACAAATTAGGCCCCTAGATGACCCATTTCAAGAAGAACTAAATTGACACAATGAATTATTCCATCCAGTCTTGTGGCCTCTATAACGAGAAAGGGACTTGGAACAGAGAATAAATTAGGACACTCAATTCTTGCTTTTCTCATTTATTTCATCAAAGTCATTTAGGCAGATTTGCCCCGTTAGCCCAATTTATTCTGTGATTTCTTACCCTCTCATTTGGAGGACAGGGTAGAAAAGAGGAAAATAGACCCAAGTTTGGAGAAATTGGCTTTTACATTTTTGGAGATAATAAGACACAAGGATAATCTGTCAGGATTGATTTAATTTTGGTGTAGTTGTGAGGAACTTGACATATCCTTTTCATTTTGGAAAGACACTTGCGGACCTCTGCCTCAAATAAATCACCAATAGCTTCGTGCAATAATGTAAAAAGGAGAAGTAAGAATGTGGTTTAGAATAAAATGATGGTTCACTGTAGAGCAAAGGAATTAGAGAGGCAATTTTTTACACTCTGCAAAGCTTTTTATTGATATCATTATTCCTCGGGGGGGGATCACACTTACAGTATGTCCACTGTATTTAAAAACATATACTACATTGAGGAACAGTGTGCATGTATTATCGTCACTGTGCAGGATATGTTGCTAGGCTGCACAGTGCTGTACATCAAAGACAACACAGCAAAATGAGATGGCTTCTACCAAATAACTTCATTGAGCTCAACTCAAGTGTCAAATCCACAGGGTCCACAGGGGATGCGGTTACTGTCACCTGAGGGTTAAAGCCTCCTCTCTGGTTTGATGTCTGAATATTAGGTTATTTGATATGCTGCTGCTCTTTCAAGTCAGCCTGGCAGGACAAGACTGCAAGCAGATTTCCCACAAGGACTTTAACTGCTCTGCAGAGAGACAGACATCACTCTCAAGCCCCATCAAAGCTGAGCTCTCCTTTTTGCCCTTTGCATGCTTCACCAGGCTGCGGATGCATTTCATATTGATATGGCGCCTTCTAGTGGTCATTGTAGGGGTAAAACAGGGTTTAATCTCTTTTTCTTGTTTTAAATAACAGGTCTTTTTTGTTGTTGTTTTTCCACAGTGACAATGGTGTTGTTTTTGATTGGGATCTCTATTGCTGTGAATAATTCATCTCATGAGAACCAAACTGCAGGTAATTGTTGAAATGACTTAAGAGCAATTAAACAAACTATTGACAGGATAAGATGTTAAAGCGAGACTATGGAACTTTTGAAAGATTAAATAATGTTTTTTTCTGCATATTTCTGCAAATTTGTTTATTATTAGGATAAACCCCTTGAGATGTATAATATATAAATTGAATTTATTAGCAATAAATCACACCCTAATGCACTCAGGGATTCAGCTGCTACAGCCTTGCTTGGTCTGACTGATATTACTTTACAACTGATGTTATGAAGTCAATTCTGACTTTGTGACTCTTCTTCTACTTGTGCTGATGTTACATTACATTTGACCATTTCCCATTATCCCATTGGTGAGTGGTTATCACTCAGCAAAAGTTGCATAGTCTTGCTTTAAGGAAATAGTTTACATTTTGGATAATACATGTACGGTATTTGCTTTCTTGCAAGGAAGTAGATAAAAAAAAGACAGCAGCTGTGTGTTTCCCAAAACATCCAACTATTTCTTTCAATATCAATTTGTTCAATCTATTTTGGGATTAACACGGTGTGTTCTTTACAGAAACCCCCACCCATCAGGGTGCTCATGTGCTGCCCTCAACACTGGTCATATCCCTGCTTCTTATCATCGTTGTCCTGCTGACAATCTACTGTCTGAGGTGAATAAACCTGCACACACACACACATTCCCAACTTACTCTATTTGTCTATGAGTGAATGTCTGCGTTCTTCCCCCTCTTTCCTCTCTCTCTCTCTCTCTCTCTCTCTCTCTCTCTCTCTCCCTTTTAGCATGAGAGTGAGTGTGTTGGGTCAGGGCATCTGGGTGGGGGTAGTTTTGAAACAGGCGGTGAGCATTGGCTTATGGGTAAACAGCTGCATCTTAAGTAAGACAGCAAACAAAAACTAGGTCAGGCCAGGTCAGGTCACAGACACTCATTCACTGACCTGCCAGCACAGACCTTCTTTTTCTGAGGACGCCATGAGGAGGAACAGCTTTTCCTCACTTAGATGGTTGATATTGGTTTTGGTGTTTGTTGTTTGCTTACCTTATGTGCTTTATAGCTCTGCCGTGGCCATCAGGGTTAGCTTATTTTTGCTTTCTTAATACAGATATCTGCCCTTTAGCTCCTCTGAAGGTTTTGCTTTCTCTGCCTCTCCCTCTGTCATTAATGTAGGTTCAAAAACCACAGGAAAGCTCTTGTTACCTCGGTGGATAAAAAGATTCCAAATGGCTTCTTGGAGGAACAAGGTACCGTTGTGCTGTACTCAATATAACCACAAGTGCATGAAAATATAATACAGCCTTTTACTTTTTATTTCTTTTTCATGTTAAGTGCAGGCTTACATTCTTTATAGACTAGGAAAATTTCACGATCTAAAGTCCGAGGTAGCTGGAAAGGTTTTGGAGGGCTCTTCGCTTTCCCAGCACGTAGGGAGCCATATACATTTTCACTTCAAGTAAATTAAAGGAAAGGCCACATTCTGAGTTAAGACTGTTCCGTGCCGCAGCAACATGTTTATGACTCAAGAAATCATTTCTGTCATGTACCCACAAAAGTAGGAAATCTTAATGGCCATCAGGCTTGTTTTTGCAGGTGCTATGAGAGCTTGTAATGTTCTCTATTGGGAACCATTAGCAGTATGACCGTCAAATATTCCTTTAAACCCAGGAGAGCAGACAGTGGTCCTCCTCCCCAGATCTCCCTCACCATCAAAGAGGTACTTCCCCATCCCTCTGGACTCGCTGGAGGAGGAGTACCGGATTCGCTCTGCAGACGATGGCAAGCTCTTCAGAGAGGAGTTCAACGTAAGCACGAGTTTGTGTGGTGTGGATATGCACTGCAGTTTGGACCTGACTAAGATCTTTGTCCTGCAAGCATAGAACAAGTACAGAAAATAGTAATAACATGTTATGCTGTGTACCTGTGGCTTTATTTTTGTCTCATGAGAATTTGGGGGTTGTTTTTTTATAGTCACTGCCTTGTTACTACCACCACGGGTCCTTTGAGGAGGCGAGCAGAGAGCATAACAGAGAGAAAAACAGATACCCAAACATTTTGCCATGTGAGTGAGGATCTATATTCTGCAGCTAACAATATTAATGTAACCTTTAGACTTGCAGTTTTATTGATCTCTAAACCCACAGGAAAGGTGACGTGGGCTGAATGAAAAATAAGAACCAATTTTATTTGCAGGCTTTTTTTTCTTCTCTCTTTCACAGATGATCATTCAAGAGTGTTTTTAAGTCACCTAGATGGACATCCATGTTCCGACTATATAAATGCATCTTACATAGATGTGAGTCTTTGTTGCAATTAAGCTGTTAATTCGATTATAGGACTCTTACAAATTATTAATACTGTGTGCTTTTTACACAGGGTTTTAAAGAGAAGAACAAATTCATTGCAGCTCAAGGTGAGTGTGTATTTTGGCTTGGTTTAGTATTTTAAGTATCTAATCTAGTAGTAATCTTTTATACTTTCTTCTGCTTCAGGCCCAAAGCTTGAGACAGTGGCCGACTTCTGGCGGATGGTTTGGGAACAGAAAACAGCAACTATAGTAATGCTGACAAATCTAAAAGAAAGGAAAGAGGTTTGTCAGAGTATTTGTCTATGTTATACAATGAACCTATACACTCCATATGCCTCCAATGCACCATTAGCAAAACCTTTTTGTAGTCTCATGACCCAAAGTCATGGGCATAATTTCTTTGACCCCTTTTCCCAAATGAGAATCTTTACAAAGTGTGACCCAGCAGATTACTTAGCATTGCATAAAATTTTGCCTCAAAGGGATGATCAATTGAGAGCTCAACTGCAGGTTTGATAGGGCAAAATAGAGGCGATGAGGATCAATGACGGAATAATTGTTGATAAGATCCTAAGAGGCTTCATGATAATTAGTCTAAGAATCTAGTTAATGAGTTGAAACATCACTGTGAATATCTTATTGACTGACAGAGTCACACAAAGTCCCAGTGATTGCCTTTGGATTGGATTGTGAAATAAACGCATCAAATACACGTTTCTGTACGTGTACACATGAAATACAAAACAGCTGCTGCTCTACGAGCATTTGATATGTAATTTGCAAAGATAATACCGTTGTATAGATGTAAATTTGTCTTCTAGTTCAAGAAGAATAACCTCTTTATTGTCTCTGAGCAGGATAAATGTTATCAGTATTGGCCAGAAAAAGGCTGCTGGATGTACGGGAACATCAGGGTGGCAATGGAGGACTTCACTGTACTGGTGGACTATACCATTAGAAAGTTTTGCGTTCAATATGTAAGTGAAAATGTGGATCTACCTATCAGAATGTCAATGATGTTAATAAGGGATGTATTTTTAAAGTATAGACAACTGACTGACTTGACAGCAAATATGTTATTAAACTGTACAGCAGGAATAAGGAAACAACTTAAGATTAAGATAAATTATGCTTTTATTTAGTCATACACATGCTCTAAAAAATAAGTGTGTGCTTTTTCAATATTTCTATAACCATCTATAACCACAATAACTATTTAAAATTAAACATTAAACAAAGCTGCTCTAAGATGGTGTAAAAAATGAATGTTCCCCATGGAGACATTTTAGTAAACTATAATAAGATGCTAAATTTAATAAATAAATGAAAACCAGTATGGAAACATATTAAGGAATATCAAAGGCTATACGTAATAGACAAAGCATGACATTATCAATATGTAGGTGTGTTTAACATACAGTAAACTGTTCAAATGTTTCATATTTACAGCTTCATACACATACAGTATGTGTATTTCTCTTCCTGTGTTTTTGACTACAGAGTAGAGTACCGCAAAGTCTTCAGATTGCAAAATTCCCTTTGTTCCCTTTCCATTTGAAGCCAGAGATGTGCAGATATCGTCTCTGACTCTGTGAAAACTGTGACTGTGCTGCAGTACAAGCTGACTTTGCTTTTATACTCAGCTCTCTGAACACAGAGCAACCAAGTGTTCAAGAGAATGAAATTAAGTTCTCATGAGACACAAGAGCGAGGCAGAGGCAAACCAGTACACGTTTCATAATTATATTCTGTCACAAGTAGCAAAATGACAATTCTTTTTGAAAATGTTACAGTTAATTTGAGGTTACTTTTTCAGTAGGTAACAGTGTTTAGTTGACAGATGTGTGTCTGCACAGTGAACATTATTCATGGACAGGCATAAACTTTATGTGTGTGCTTCACAGCAGGGCAGTGATGGTCCACGAGCTCCGCGGCTGGTCACCCAGCTCCACTTCACCAGCTGGCCAGACTTCGGGGTGCCATTCTCGCCCATTGGCATGCTGAAATTCCTCAAGAAGGTCAAGGCTGTCAATCCATCATATGCTGGACCCATTGTTGTGCACTGCAGGTAAAATTTTGAGTATAAAGGAAGCCAGAAGACAAGATACAATAAGTAGAGTCAGTCATAGAGTTGATTCACTTCACGACACTTTTTGAATGATTCATTTCCTGTTTTGCAATAATTCTACAAAAAAACTGAAATGTGGTATCTGAATAAAAATCAACAGGTTTTGCAGTAGCCTACATCTGTGAGAAGATTTTCTTCTTTTTTGTGGAGTTAGAGGTTAGAGGTAAACTTATCTATAATTTTATAATGTGTTTAATAAAGTTAGAGGTTAACTCTATTGTAGGTAAAATGTAAAAAAAAAAAACTTAAGTGAAGCATCTATAAATACTGTACGTGCATATGTGTGTCGAACAGTCAGGCCAGTCAGTGGAAAGCCTCACTAAAGAAATCGGCAGCCTTTTGTAGCAACTGCTGCAACAGGTGCTCAGGGAGAGGGACTGTTGTTCTTGAATGGGGCCCATTGAGGAGGCTTCAACACCCCGTTGTGGAATCCCAGCTCTGTGCTCCCAGTGGTGCTGTCTGCTAAAATGACCCTTGTAAATCTATTAGGAGTGTATTTGGGCTTCACAGGTGAAGCACTTTTACACATGCTTGAGGCTCTCCACAACTGACGTCTTATATAAGATAGCATGGGATAGCATGGCAATATATAACGAGAATGCAAAATTCTGTATTATGTGAGAGAAAACTCTATTCTTCTATTGCTGTGGTTCCATTTGTACTGTATTAGTCTCACATTCAGACCTACCTCCACAGCGCTGCGGAGGAAGGTCTGGCTAGTCCACACAGCACTCCAAGATAGGAGAAAAATGTGCTCTGGTTTATTGGCATTTCTTTATACCAATCACAATGGTCTTGGCCGGCGCTAAGTGCTGGATGCAATAACAGTGCCTCTGCAAAATAGCCTCGGGAAGGAACACGTATTGGTGAAATGTGCTCGTTCAAAAGTTGTTATAGTCGTGCAAGAGCAAACTCAGGTTCGATATATCTTGCTAGCTGTCTGGCTTTACCCTGCAGAGATCTAAGGAGCAGTTAACCATAGTCCTCATAAATCGACCGGAGTTTAGAATGTCAACAAAAAGAAAGTAGAAGGTAAGGGACATCGGGACGAAAATGAAGGACATCCAGGGCCACCGAAAGCAATTACCTAATCGAATTGTCGTCAATATAGACTACTACTGTAGAGATACAATGCTGTGTAGAGTTCTTATCCAACACATTTTTTAATAGCTACACTTTGTTACAGAGAAGACCTTGTGTCTTCTTTTTGTTTTGTGTTTCCACAGTGCCGGGGTGGGAAGGACTGGGACGTTCATTGTCATTGACAGCATGATTGACATGATGCACATGGAACAGAGGGTGGATGTCTTCGGCTCTGTGAGCAGAATACGAGAACAGCGCTGTCAGCTCATCCAGACAGATGTAAGTGTTGACCCTCTACGACCTGTTGTACCTTGGACTGACAGCTTAACTTGCTGCTCCAATCGTGGCATAAACAAGCAAGGATGTGGAAAACAACCACGTCTGTGATATACAAAAATGGTAGGAAATACTTTGCTACTTCTACCTTATTGTCTCCTTCACTTACTCTGTCTTCTCCCTCAGATGCAATACTCCTTCATCTACCAGGCTCTGTTAGAGTACTATTTGTATGGAGACACAGAGCTGGATGTGTGTTCTCTGGAGGGCCATCTGCAGAGGCTTCACAACACCAGGGCTCCCCACGACAGGCTGGGCCTGGAGGAGGAGTTCAGGGTAGGAACAAAGAAGCTCACTCTTAAACATTTTAGTCAGTAATGAATCGCACCTTATGACCCTGCATCCTGTATGGGTGTATTATCATGGAAAACCTGCACAGGGTGCCACTTTTGGCAGTAGTAACATAAATAGCAATGCTTTGATTCAACTACAACTTTATAAGGCACCCCCATCTGCCACACAGGATTTACTATAGCTTAGTGAAAAAATCTAATTTTTGCTGCAGAGACCCTCACAGCTCCATACACACTAAATGGAATTTTCCATATTTCTTCTTGTTCTTGTTCTTGTTCTTGTTCTTGTTCTTCTTCTTCTTCTTCTTCTTCTTCTTCTTCTTCTTCTTCTTCTTCTTCTTCTTCTTCTTTTTCTTCTTCCTCTAATCTTGTTCTCTACAAATAAGAAATGTTTTTCTTCTACTTTTTTGCATTTTTTAAAATAATGTCTGTCTCACCATGTTTATAAGCGTTGTACTACCCCACAAAGTTTTTGATGATGTCAATCCACTCATTTTCTCTCATCAGAAGCTGACCAATGTCCGCATAATGAAGGAGAATATGAGAACTGGGAACCTTCCTGCCAACATGAAGAAGAACCGTGTGCTTCAGATCATTCCGTGTAAGGAATACTCCGATACTCCTAACACTTTCATAATGCATCACCAAGTAACATCAAAGTATCACACTGCTGCTGATTTTATAGATGGCGTACACAGATATCTGGCTAATCAGTTCATGTCTGTGTGATCAATGGCATTTAAATAGGGCTTGTATTAAAGTTGGGAGTAGAGTTGGAACGGAAAGCTTGTGTACAATTTTTTACAGTGAAAATTGATATAGGCCCTGCGTGTTTGGCCTTAATAACACAGCTACAGTTTTACTTAGGTGTTTTTTTTCCATCAGCCGTTTCAAACTTTTGTTTTATTAGGAATCACTTGTGGAAAGTTTCATTTTCCTTTTTTTCTTTTGCAGATGATTTCAACCGAGTAATACTCTCAGTAAAAAGAGGACAGGAGTTCACCGACTACATCAATGCCTCCTTTATTGATGTAAGCACTCCCTCACGACCTCCTGTATAGATTTCCCATAGAAGTATATATAAAGCTCATTGTTTCCTTTACAAACAATACAAAATATTATGTTTGCCGCACTCTCAAGTGTTGTTTACCGGATGATCTGCCCTCCAGGGCTACAGGCAGAAGGACTATTTTATCGCAACCCAGGGCCCACTGTCTCACACAGTGGAGGACTTCTGGAGGATGGTGTGGGAGTGGAGGTGTCATTCAATCGTTACGCTCACCGAACTCAAAGAGAGGGAGCAGGTACAGTATGGTGCTCTCGCACAAGTGCAGGAGCGCAGGAGATGCACATTTTAAACAATCTTTTTCATTCCCTTATGACATTTTCATAATTAACTTACTTCTTATTGCTGACAGGCTGTGTATGTATTTAATAGCATTATATTGTTTTGTGGTGCACACAGAAAATATAATAACAAGAATAGGATATAAATCAGTCAAATGTAGCCTAATTGTATTTCCATCTGACCTTTCCAACTAGGAAAAGTGTTTCCAGTATTGGCCATCAGAGGGCAGTGTAACATTTGGAGATTATACTGTGGAGCTGACTGGAGATGCACAGTGTGAAACGTTTACTCTCAAAGACATGGTGCTCACCTACAGACCAGTGCGTAATGTTTTATTATAACATTTAAAAGCTGTAAAATAGACAATGTAAATTGACATCTTTGCCTATTGTCTATATTGTTTTCTTTGCAGTTATATCTAACAATTGTAGGTGCATAAAAATAGAGTAATAGAGTACATATAAATTAAAATAGCGTAATCTCTCCATCTCTCCAGGAAAAACAGTCACAACACGTCCGACACTTCCACTTCCACGGATGGCCTGAGATCGGAATACCAGCCGAGGGAAGAGGGATGATTGACATTATTGCCGCTGTGCAGCGGCAGCAGCAGCAGTCTGGGAACCGTCCCATAATTGTGCACTGCAGGTGAGGAACTTCAGTTCGACAATTCTGCAGCATAATGTGCACCTTCATATGAAATGATATACAGTATATCGTAAAATGTTTCTGTCCACTCATGCTTTTAATTCAACCCTCTTTCATTTTCACTGTGCTTTTATCACCTAATCACCTGAATATCTCAGTGATATTGGAAGGAATTTTGTTTTCCTGGATACATTTTTTTTTCCTACAAATGTCTGGTACAATAAATTCTACATTTTGCCTCAGTAGACCTGGTGTTCTATGCATCAACCACTTATGTGATCCCTTATAAAGACTTAGCTGTGAAAGCTTTGATCAGAACCTAGCTTCAGGTGAAGTGATTCTAAAGCAGCATGCCCCTGTGGGATTGATCCAATCCACTGATTCACAGTCAATTAAAACCTCTCAAAGTGAAATCTCTTCTGACTCCCACTATGATTAATCTGATAAGATGAGCTAACGACAGGAAATGGTGTCATCACTCTCTTCTATTCCTTCATCACCACTTGTCTAAGAAGGGCTTTTTAAAGCTTTTTCTCTGCCCCTGGGAAATGGGGCTAACCCATTGCAATCCCCAATGTCTCTCTACACTTCTCTTCCGAATCGCACATCACTCTCGCACTCGCTTCCCGTCTCTCTCTGTCTTTCTCTCTCCATCCCACCATCATTGTAAACATTGACTCAGTCAAAGACTGAGCTTCCAAACTGATTAGTGTTAGCGTTTGGATTAGCCTCTCTTTAAGTGAGGATGATTATTAGGACTATTACACAAAAGGTCACCTTTTCCCTAACAAAAACTTTTTCATTCAAATGGAAAAAGGATGTGCTCCTAAGGTTACAAGAGTTGAGATTGTTGTTAAGGAACTGACATGTAATTAGAATTTAAAATATTCTTGTTCTGAGCTGTATTTCTAAATCGTAAGTAGTTTTTCTGAAACAAGTCTCACCATTTTCCAAGGCCGTCCAGTGTGTGTATTACGTGATGTGGTTGCTGATGGTTTTGTCCTTCGTGTTTCAGCGCTGGTGCTGGTCGCACCGGTACCTTCATTGCCCTCAGTAACATTCTGGAGAGGGTGAAAGCTGAAGGCCTCCTGGACGTTTTTCAGACAGTCAAGAGTTTACGCATGCAGAGACCACACATGGTTCAGACTGTGGTAGGTGGAAAACGAGATCATATCAAACCTGCTGTGCATAATCTGTCAGTTTATTTACGTTTGGGTTATTTGGAACTATTTCTGCACGTATATGCACACTAACACCAACACCTTTCCTTCTTCTTTTCCTTCCAGGAGCAATATGACTTCTGCTACCGAGTGGTTCAGGATTTTGTTGACATTTTCTCAGACTACGCCAATTTTAAATAATAATGCTGTTTCGGCTAATGCATTTTTTTCTGAATGCTGTTTTTTGCAGCAAGCTCTTTTTACATTTTGCACTTGATTACACATATAAAGAAATAATTGTAACATACTGTAATATTAATTGAAAACATCTGTACTCCAGGAGAGTCTGTCTCTTTCAGGAATTCTTGATCTTCTAAATATCCCAATGTAAAATATATAAATTATAGTGGTTTATTAACAGGTTGGTTGGGATGTTCAAAATGTATACGTTTTATGTTGCGTCATTGTGAGGGTCAATAAAGAAAAACATTCAAAGACTGTATTCCAACTTTATCTATTTAATCATGTTTATATATTGTATGTATTGCACCACTAAGAGTACTTTGTTATTTCTGCTTAATTTTCTTTCTCACCACAATGCCTATGTTTTACATTAGTCTTGAATTTAATGCTGCCCTCTGAACATATTTGATTGCTATGAGGAGAAAAAGAAGAAATTATGTTTGATAAGTAGGGTAAAATGATTAACACTAACACTATGTCCTGTCTGACATGTGTGAATAATATTTATGATCTACCTTGAGCTCAAACAAAAACATAAAACTCCAGATACATTTCATTCTGTTAGACGCTGCCAAATACCTCACTTCTGTCTGGGAATAACTTAACAGCTGCTGCCTGTTGCAGTTTTATTCAACTTCACCAACTTTCTTGTGTTGCCTGTGGCAATGGAGTGGCGCCTGACACTGCAAAATGCAATTAGCCCAAGTTGGAACAGGCAGAAAATATTTTATTATTATTTCCAAATGTATCACTTTTATAAATATTTTACATCTGAACATCGCATCCATCCATTTTTTTTATATACATTACCAAGCTGATTTTACGCTTACATGTTTGCATAAAGCAGTGCCATATTGATGAGGAAGACTGTTCTAATCATAAAAAACTTGTCACCAAGTGACACAATTGTAATACAGATAAGATGTTGCCAGATTTATGTTTAAAATAATATAATAGCTAATGTTTTTGAATGGTGCTCTTCTTTATGCATCATCTTTTCATTGTTTATACAAACACTTCAAAATATTATAAGGATAACAAAATGTACCATTATTTTAGTTTTTGCAAATAACTATAAGAAATTGAGGGGAAAAAAACCACAGTGTGTTTTAATGAAAGACTTGATAAGAGATGCAGTTGAATCTTATCTGAGAGAGTAAAAAGCAGATATCAAGAACCAGTGCTCAGCCAAAATATGAAATATGCATGCACAGGCTTTTTGACATATTTTGACTATGATAGTTAGTCTTAGTTTCATATTTAAACAAGGAAACCCCAACATTGCTGCAAAATCAAAAGCATATATTTTTGCAAGGCTTCTGCTTACAGTACTTCTTTGTAGAACAGTAAGCATTAAAGTCTTAGATTTGGGTAAAGAACTTTCTACTGTGTTCTTCCATTAAATCTTAAAATGGGTTTATAAATAACACACTGATCATTTTGTTTATTTAGTGTACATAAATTCTTGTTGTGGTTATTAATCATTGCCAATGTTAACTGCATTATTGACTTGATTTTAATGGATTGTCATGCTGAGAACGAGAAATAGGGCCAATGGCAGTGAGGCCTTACAGCTGATGCACAAGCATCTTGTTTCAGTGATGTTTCTGCTTTTTGAATCTGTATGGATTTGAACTATTTGTTTGCTAAAAGCTGATTCCAATAAATTATAGATGGAGAGAAATGCCAGATTTCATCTTAATGTTGTCTTTTTGTCTACCCCTACACAGATGCATTCGATACAAACACAATCATGTTTCTGATATATATTTCATGTAGTTTGAGCCCTCATGGTGATGCCAGAATATCCGAGCACTTAGCCAGCTCCATTAGTCGTATTTTGTGTTCCATTAGTCAGTAAATGTGTCACACCTGCAGAGAGGGGATTATAATCCTGACAGCAGTCTTCTACAACATCTATAAAATCCCCTTCTGGCTAATGCACCACATGCAAACAAGGCAAATACAGAGGTGAGTATGTGCTCAATGAAGTTTGTTCAATGTCCATTAAGTTAGAATTGCTCTAAAATGCTTGCTAATGTTGGGCAATGCTTGATAACCTCTGGTCTGTGAGCGGAGGAGCTGGGAGAGAAGACTGTGATATTATTGTTTTTACTACAAATGTGGCTTCCTTTGCAGCTCTAATGGAAGCAAGCAGCAGAGTGGTGGTGCAGGTGTTGGTGTTGGTGTTGGTGTTCCAGGTCACCCTGTCTCAACACTGGTCCTATGGATGGTTACCAGGTGGAAAAAGAAGTGTGGGGGAGCTGGAGGCAACTATCAGGGTGAGTGATTTTTTTTTTTTTTGTTATGTGGGCGAGTCTAAAACCAGATCTAACAGAAATACTAAGTTTGTCTTTCTTTATTTATTTTTTCGTTTTAAATTTTTTTTACAATACTGTCAATATTCTGTTTAGTTCAGATTTTATACCAACCTTGGTTTCATCGACTAAAATGAGTTTTTTATTGTGCTTAGATGATGGGTACAGGAGGAGTGGTGTCTCTTCCCGAAGAGGCAAGTGCCCAGACCCAAGAGAGACTGAGACCATACAATGTAGTAAGTGCTTATTATACATAATTTATCACCAATGTCTTCTTCAATTGCACAATATTAATGTACACTGCTCCACTGTGTACCATTGTGTTCCAAAGCAGCAATGACAATATACAAACTGCTCAATGACTGTTTTTATTTTTCCCTTTTGGCATGCGTGAATATGTGAATGCTTAATTTTATCTTTTTTAATGATGGCAGATGTAATGCTAATTTGCCCAGACTTGTTTTGAATCATACCGTATATAAAAATGTTACATTCATTATTCAAGCAGCAGATCAAACTGTTAACTGAGATTTAATTTCAATCTCTTCAGATCAATGATGATTATAGTCCTTCTGACCGAAAAAGAAGGTTCCCTGATAATTGAAGAGCTACAAAAAAGAAAGAAAAAAAAAAACACAGACTGTATTTGCGTCTTCAACAACAACAGTGATGCGTTGCCCGGGTGCAGGAGACTGACTTCAACAAATCATCACATTTATTCCCCCGATCAATTCCGTGTATGTCTGTAACATTTAAATCCAGTTAAAATTGTAATAAAGTTTTTTGAAATCTGATGAAATTATCAAATCTTTTGTACAGTCAGATTATCAGATTGAAATCTCTCTTGGTAAATCTGGTGATTAGAGGTGAAATGATGCTATTTAAATTTAAAATGCCGTTTGAAAGCCTTTAAATAGATTAAATTGCCTTTCTAAAGCAGCCACGACCGACAAGCATGACAAACTTATGACACAACAATCTTAGCATGACAACAGCTGGTGATTAAGCCAATTTATTAGAAATCAATGACTTAATTGAATTTGTTACAGTTTTGGTAATTTCATTTTCTGCCACACCAGTCATGTGCATATGTGATGTGGAAAATTACACCAGCTGATTTTTGTGTTCGTACCTGAATGTTGATTAGCCCCCCAAACTGAAAGAAACTAAATATGTTCTGCTTGGGATGTCCACAACGGCTTTCCGCTAATTTAGGATAACTGCAGCCATCCAAAACAGAAAGAGTATAAAACTTTTCCCCCCCTTCTCTCCTTACAGGAAATTGGTGTTCATTAAAAAAAATTGGAATTTCATATCAGGAAAGGAAAGGAATCAGCAGGGGGCATATGTTTTAAAGAGAACTCATTTTCTGGCAAAGCCCCACAGACAGAGCACCATACTAATCGCCTGGTGCATAAGGGGCTAGGATTCATGAACTGTGCTGACACCGTGGAGGCCCTGCATTGTTAGAGCGTGGTTGTAATGCACGCCAATGAACCCAAACCCGCTGGCACAACTGGGAAAAGGTGAACATTATAAAAGCACATAGAATTAAAAAGAAATTAAACCACATTCCATTGCACTTCCAGAACAATGCTTGTTCATTTGTGATACTTCACATCGTTGCTTTAATATTCATGGTTGCAATTTGCATAACACAATCATTTCCTTTGATGAGGAAAGACCTAAGACTTTTCTTTTTGAAAAGTGTTACAGTATATTCTGCTTCACCTTTCTTGATAAAGTTACAGAAAGAAATGTTGTCCAGGGCATTTTCTTCTAAAGCAACTATAAGACTTCCTTGAATTGATTTATCCTCATCTTTATGGAGTTTTTACTTGTGCAGCATCCTCATAAAGGACAAGTATGCTTTTACAACATTTCCTAAAATATGGTTTTAATTCAATTTGGTATACGTGTGTGAGAAGTATTAATGTTTACAGATAAAGCTTAACATCCCATAAATTCCCTTAAAATAATCCCAAAGCATTTGCTGTGAAAGCCAACTTTCTCCCTCCCAGTGTCCTCATCAAGGACCTGCCTAATTGCACGTATATCAGGACAACAAAACCTGCTGGTATCTATGTTTCCAAATTTGATTTAACCTCACTTTCTCCTTCCCAGACCCCCTGGTGAATATTCACTTTGTTTACCTCAAATTAAACTTCATATTGTTTACAGCCTCCTGGTCCCTGAACATTTTATAGCATTTTAGAATTATTTCTTTATTTATTTTTTGTAATGATTGTAGAGTTGGGATTCATTTGAATGTTTCCCTCATCTGCATGAAAATTATATAATTAACTTTTGATTAACCAGCTCAGTTGAGTTGGTTCCCCCATGCACACTGGTGAATAGTACCCACCGCATTTAAATGACTGTTTTCCAATTGAGTGGCGACCTTTTCATCAAAGAGCCACAACTGGGGCTAAACAACAGTAGAAAATAATCATGGTGAAGACAATAGTAGAGGCCGACAGGCTAGGATGTCATCCTTAAATATAACAACAAGGATGAAAGCAACCTTACTGCACGTAGTGGCGGTGGCGAGAAGCCAACTCCTTATGCTGCTGGATGCCCCATTGTTAAAGCTGTGGAGGTCACGTCCATTGGCATATAGAGAGGGAAAGCACAGGAAGCTGAGAATGGGCCATTGTTACATGTCCTTGCTCAGAGGGAATTCCATTATGAAGGGCAATACATATTTGATACTTTGATTTTTGTGCCATTCATTTGTTTGAAAAACAGAACATATTTGGATAATGACTTCAGGAAAAAAGGGGTCTCAGAGCACCTCCATCCAAGGCTACAGCACTGCATTAACACACCTGCCAATCAAGCACACCGGAGCAGATGTGCATCCTCGAAAAAGCCCACCATCAAATAAGCATTCTATCATATGCATAATATAGTTTTCATTTCATCACGATTATGCTCTGTGCACCATGTGTGTGTTTCGGATGGGTCATAGGAAACTTTTATTGAAGCGGAGTGTATAATAAAGTCATTTTCCAGGTGCTTGTTGTGGCTCTTATTATGAACAGAATGATGATTTTCCCAAGAGGAATCTGGCCCTGCATATCAATTGAAGTTTAGTGTGGGTCTTACTATGTTCCCGCAGGCTATAGTAGAAGGCAAAGTCATCTTCAGAGAGAGTCTAAATGTCAGGGAGGTCTTCAAACACTTTTTCTCCCAGAGCCTTACTGAAAAAGCTCTTTGGAAGTGTTATGTCTTGGAATTGATATGGCGGAGGTAAGGTAAGAAGGGACGCAGAAAGCTTAATGTAAAGCAGTTGACACGGAATTTAATTGGGGAATAAATGTTTAAAAAAAAGACTAAGAAAGGGGTCAGAGAAGAAATAAAAATATTGAGCTGCATTCTGAGGTGAAGCTCTCAGCAGTGCTCAGTCATTGTTTTGTCATATCCACATGTATCCACATGGTGACACTCTTGAGTTGCGGGTTTTGAATCTACTCCTGGCTGTCGTGTTCCTCAGCAATTCCATCACTTAACTTTGCAGAAACTGTTATTCCTCCAAATCTAACAAAGACTTCAATCAATCATCTCTAACTCTGCATAGAAATTGTTACTTTCCTGCACGCTGATTAATGGAGTTTGTGTTTATAACAAAAAGTATTTTGTACAATTTTGCAGCAGAGCTGAACATGGCCGGAGACCAAGCTCATTATGAAATGTGAAAATTCAAATAAGAGCATTTCATCTGTGGAAATTCATGAATTTCTCAAGTGTTAGTTAGGTTTGCATTTGCAAGGTATTAATATATTTTAATTATTTTTTTGTGACTGAAGTTGATGTACAGGAAGCTATACGGTCGCATGTACAGTACAGTAGTATATTGGCCTTCCTTCTCTTTTTTGGCTGGCAGGGGATCTTCCTGTTGTGATCCGACTTCTCTCCTTTGATCAAAGAACAGTGTTAAAGCACTGGGAGAAGGAGGAGGTATGAAATATGAATGAATACAGCTGTGTTTTGATGGATATGTCTCAAAGTATCCCAGTAAGAGACTGCTAAAGGCCAGGAAATCTGTTTGTGTTGTGGAAATAGGCTCTTCCTCGCTTGTTTCTTTACCAGCTTCATCTTGGGTAGCTTTCACTTCATATTTTAGAGATCCTTTGTTAGGAAAGAGATCAACCCCTTATCCATGCATTTGTAGGAAACTGTTCTAAGAGGGCCTAGTTCATAATATATATCATTAATGACACAATTTCCTTTGTTTGGTCTTGAAACCACCTTTTGAACAAAACGAGCGCCAGCCATGAGAGGAGGATATTTATTATTTTTCTAGGGTAGACCCAAAGTTCTCACATATGGATTGAGATCTTCTATGAGGTGATAGAGGCTTTGTCACTAGTTATGTCTGTGATTCCATTTCCTTTTCTAAAACCCCCATCAGGGAGCTGTGACTCATTTTGAAGTTGGAAGTTGATACTGTGGCGTAAAACTAACGTTCCCATCTGAATTAAGAAACTATCAGAGCTTGCACAGATCTCAGATTTTTCAGAGTTAGATGAACTCATCTCTCACATTACACTTGTTTAATAAACAAAGATAATAAAAAAAGATATGCTCATAAAATACAATTATTAGGAGAGACTGTAAAATGAAAATGGGTGCCTATAGATGTCTTTTGCACCCCTTTACAGCTCCACTGTCTTATTTACAATTATTTAAAGACCCTCTGCAGCCATTTAGGACTATATTACCTAGGATCCAGCCTTTGGACCTGTGGCAGGACAATGTCTCTGGACTACTGACGGTTCAAAACTTTCTGCCCGGGCTTTATTAGCCTCACTAATAGCTGGGTTTCCCAAATGCCATGGTCCACCTCTGCTGGGAGTAAGGGCACAGATCCTGTCAGAGAGGGGTCGTACTAACCAACTATAATCTTTAGGGTACTCCACTCCCGCTGACCTACATCTAACACTGGTTCCATCCCCCCCGCTTACCCCCAACTGCTATCCTTTCCCTCCCCAATCTGGTCTACCAATCCCACTTCAGTTATGCCACCCTTGGCTCTCCCTCCCACGTCTTACCACCCTTGTGTGATAGTATCCCCCCACCTAGCCCGCCCCATGCCTGTTCCAGCCTTGTCCGGCTGGCCACAGCAAGGAGCATGCCTTTTCCTGTGGTAACAGCAATTAGCAGTGTAAAGCAAGCTGTGGAGAAGACTGGATCCCTGTCCACGTTTCAACCCCAGATCACGAGGCTCCAGCACAACTTCAAGGCAAACCATGCAATTAGCTACAATAATGATAATGTGTTGTAGGGGAACAAAGAGAGGGTAAAACAGAGTACTGGTGTGAGGGAGAGTGGGGTGCTAATAGTAGGGGGGTTATTTGAATGCTCTGGTGCAGATAGAAGCCCAAATCAGACTGATTATCAAACGTATGATGAATTAAATTTTTCCTCTAATTATCCATGCCTTTTATGTGTAAACCAACTGAGTGAATTTTGCATTCCAGACATCTACGGTCAGTGGTCTTTGGGCATCACACTGGGGTTACATCTTTTATTTCTGCTAGGAAACATACAAGGAGTAACTCATGTGGCTAAGCTGATGGGAAGAGGGGAGAAATGTACTGACGATATTCTTAGTTGACTTAATTAGATACTTTCAGAAAATATTTGGCAATGGTACAGGAATGGGAAATGTGGTTTGATGTTTGGCTATCGCAGATGTGTTGACACAGAGTCAAAACATGCTGAAAACAAACCCAGACCACAAATAAGAGCATTTCAAGTCAAGGTTGTGAGTAGATACATTCAAGAAGCAGACTCACTGCCTCGGTTGGAACACAAAAGTGCAGCTCCTATTCTCTCCGCTGTGAGCAGAGACCATTCCTACAGTCTCACATCCAGAGGTTTATAGAGGATATTTTGCTGGGTGTTGTGCAAAACGAACCGTGTCCCCAGAGCAGCAGCAACTTCACCTTGGCGGAGTAATGCTGTGATATTCTGTTTATTCTTCACTCACTTCATTTTACTCAGAGGAAATCCTCTGGAGATGGCTTATCTTGGAGCTGGAACAGGTGCACTCTAATTTACTCCTATTGCTTGGGGAGCCCAGGGGCCCCTGTAGAGAAGAAAGTAGCGATGTAGCACACTCCACTGTAAAGCACAAACAGCCAGTGAAAGAGCATTTAATCGAAAGAGAAGAAAACTGTGAGCTTTGAGTGCAGCTGTATCATTTGGATGCAGAAAATATTTCTCTCTCTTTTTTCTGTTTTCCTGAGGAAAAAGGACCATTCATTTCATTTAACATTCATTTGTTCAACCCTGTTAACTTAGCTGGAAACTGTCATGCTACACTTGGCAAAGCAGCGGATGACGTGAGGGACCTGTTGTATTACCCCTGCATAATAAAACACTTCCTCACCAGTCATTCCTGAAATATAACAGCATTTATGACTTAAAAATGGTTTATAGCATCTCTGATATGTGACACTTAAGTTAAAGTGCACGTAAATGTGTATGCTATTGCCTATTTGTTTTAGTAATGCTGCGCATTTTGAACCAGGAAAAAGTTTGTTTCATCTTTCACCCTCATCCCTGCATTCACTGCAAAAAGAGCTAAGCTTTCAACTTTGAATTTACTCTCCAATTCCTTTTCTTTAGAGAACTATGGTTTTGAAGAGTGGAGCTGGTATGTTATTTGTTCGGTATATTATAAGTCTGAATTCAGTCAGTATTTTTGTTTTGTGTTGTTCGCCTCTTGGGAATTATGCAATCAAAGCAGATGCCTCAAGCAGTCTAGAAAGCGCCCCATGTGAATAAGAGAAAATCTTGTACACAGCATTTTTTGTATGTGTGTATGAGGAAGGGGGGCATGACAACAAAGCAAATATATGGCATTGTTCTCTGTATACTATATGCTGCACCTTTTTTTAAAGAGAATATAACCACCACACCTGTATTCATTTTTAAAAAAGTCAGACCATTTGACTCTATTCAAATGACAATTCTACATCACTGATGAAGTGCACAACTACTGCATGTGCACCACTTTGACTGATGCAATGGAGGTTCAACAGTGCTGGATCTCTATAATGGAAAATGAGGTTTAAAGGCTGGTTGAATTTCACAATGTATAAACAGACATTTCTCACTCAGGAAAACTGGAAAAACAAACAAACACCAGAGAGACAAAGGCTTTGGCACAATCATGAGTAAACACAAAGAAGAGCGGGCAATACAAGGACAACAAGAGAAATATTATATACACTTTTAATGAGTGTGCCTGCCCCAAGCTTCTGTTTTTAATCACCTTTTCGTGTGACATAATTTGCTGCAAGATTGTATATGCTTGAGGGACTTTCAGTTCTTGTCAACTCAAGAGCATTTGAACCAATCAATACCTGTCTATCCTGTGGCACACTCATAGTTGGCCATTAGGAAAGAGCTGCTTAAAGTAAGCTCAGCCAATACCATTAGCCCTAGCCTAAGGGCAGTTCCATGCCTTAGTCAGGGTAGGCACCTGCCCCCGTCACCCCCACCTCACCCCCTTAACCCCCCTGCACCCCTCCCCCTACCATTAAGAACCTCCCCTGAGACATCATTTGGACACATCGGCCAAAGAGCACTTCTTTATTCCCTCTCTTTTCTTTCCCTGGCTCCACCAAAAATCAATACATCTCCCCTTTTTCTTATTTTCACAATTTTGCCTCAATATTATTCTCTCCCCTGCCAGAAACCAATGGACTATCCCTTTTTTGTCTTTTCATCTACAATTTCCTGTGACTTATGTCTCCACACCTCATGTTTTGGAGGCAAAGAATTGGAAAATAATTAAATTATCTTGTCTTGGTGATATCAGGTCCCAAGGTGCGCTGATGCATTCTAAAAGAAGTGTGGTCATTCCACATTTAGGTGCTCCCATTTTAACCCCATAGATTTCGACTTTTTTTCCATAACATATTTTATGTTGTGTACAGAGTTGCTTTGCAAACTCAGCAAATGTAGTTGCGTTTAAACTTACTCATTTGTTTTTGACACTCAATAAGGGAGACATCAGTGCTCAAATAACTCTGCAGTAATGAGTGAACTTCCTCTGTGTCAGTGTTTTTCTGCTCCGACCATGTCATAATAAACCCAAGAGAACAGAGCAGCATACACAGTAATGTTTCCTGACTGCTTCTAATTTTATTGCAAGGCAATGACTTCACACAGCACAAAGTTTTTAGAACAAGTGATACAATATCCTGAGAAGTCAGTCAGTCAGTCAGTCAGTCAGTCAGTCAGTTAGTCCGTCATTGCCCTCCCAACCCTCCATTTCCAATAGAAACAGAAAAAGTGGGTAACTGTCCTAAATCTTGGCCAGTGCTGTTTACGATAATAACTCTGAAGAGTGATAGCTGGTTCCGCAGCACTGGCGATTTCTGTGGCCGCCTATATCGATCGGGGTCCTAATGAGCAGCAGCGGAGCTGTAGCTAATGGTGTTGTGTCTGGTGTCCATAGTAAACGCCCACGTTGAGATTATCATTCCCAGGGGGGACTGAGAAAGGTTTTGCCAGCCCAAGCCCTCAGGGTGAGAGCGACACACTTCAGGGGTCAAGGTAAACTATCAAATGAACAGCCAGGCCTTTCCTTCCCTTGCTTTAAGGACTATACCATACTACACTACTTCAGTAAAGGTTCAATCGCCATACAAACCTATGTGATACAAAGGCAGAACACTAGACATATTTTGATATTTATTATTCATTTCAGCGCATATACAAGAGGGCATTATAATGAGAGACACTCACCACTTTGTTGCAACGTTACTTTATCACTTTGGTTTCTTTGACTAATTTCTCTACAGTAGTTGTAAAAAGCTATTACTGGGGCATTGATAGAGACTTCACCAAACTGCTTAACTGTTATTAAGAGACCTCAAATGAGACCTGGCTTGACAGACTGATAATGGCTTATTTGACTTCAGAGATCGCCCTGGCACAAACACTCTAGCCCCTTTGCATACCCATGGCAGTCATTGTCCTTTGCTATGCACGGCCATTCTGGCGGTCTTGAGTGACATCCAACAAGTTCAGCAGATTCAGAATGTAAGTGCACACCAGACAGTACATAGTGTCTTCAAAGAAGGAACTGAAACAGTCTCATTGTAATGAAGGGAGTTGTTGCTCCCTTCATAAACCTGACTAAGAAATTAAACCTTCTGTCAACTCACATGTGGGCAGGGAAACTGTTTAAGCTACGTGGACAATTAAGTTTAGATAAAAACGCTGCAAAAATGCATCTTTATTACCACAACCACCTCTCTGTTTCAACAGACAATTCCTCCATGGATTATGCTTGATGGTATTCAGCTCAGGGTGTGCACAGAGCATTAGTAGGGCACAATAATGAAGTCAACCCAACGCACAGCACCTCTCAGAGTCATGCCCTGTTTGGAGTCACACTTCCATGTCCTGGCAAATGCTGAGCATGTAAAACAGAACTGTCAATTATTCAACATGAACGGGAGGATGTATGGAGTGACATGGGGGGTGGACAGGGGCCGACTAAGCCTCGGGCAGATAGGGGGTACCACTTTGATGTGAGTGTGTGGGCCTGCAGAGTTGGACAAGGTGCACTGGGTAATCTGCTAGAACAGCCCCACCCCACCACTCCTTCGTTTTTCTCTCCCCCCTTCCTCCACCAATGCAGAGCCTCTGCACCTTTTATGTCCTGCTTAGTTTTCCCCTCTGACACGAACTCCCTCTTTTGCCTCTCTCTCTTCACACTTACACAAACAAACCCACGTACAGATGCTTGTGCGCACACACACACACACACACACACACACACACACACACACACACATACGTGCAGTACTGTACACATGTGTAAACAAACAATGGCATGAAAGCAAGCTTCCTTTGTCTGTTAACCAAACAAGAGCAGGCAGCACTTGTTACAGACAATAAAGTTGTGAATGGCTGATTTTGGAGGAATAGCGTTGTTGCAATGTCACAGGAATGGCATTACTCATTTATACAATGAATACTAAAAATTCCTCTCTCTTGAGTCTCCTCTCGTAGTCATACAATAGCAAGCTTAATTACATTAAGTTCTGAGAAGAAGGAAGTTAATGGATGACATTTTGCTACACCATGAGTGCTCCTTCCAATAACAATAGAAACCCAAATAAGACCTAATTAATATGCATAGCAGAGCCAATGAACTTAATTGTCAAGTTGCTTTTATCAACCTGTCAAAGGATTGACAATTAAAACAGCCTCTGTTAAAACTTTAATGAGAAGCAAGTAGGAAAGAGGGATGATGAGGGAACAAAAAGACACAAGCTTCATCCGTCATGAAAGACGCTACAAGACAACTACCCATTATTATTTCCTATCAGGATATAAAACTATGCAAATCATATTATGCATTTTTAAATAAGTCAATGAGTAATATTTAATTTATTACCTATACTCTTAGAATTAATATTTAACGTTGTTTTTAAGTTGATGAATTCATTAGATAATTTAGTGTTGAGCTGCAACAGCAGGTTTTTTTCTTCTCAGAACGTCCTTCAGTTTCTGTCCTGAAATCCAGAACAAGTATGTGTTTTTAAGTTTAACAAGCAAACTTCCTGAAGTCTTCCCTCATGGAGACCAGAGCGCCTTATCATTTCTGATGCAGAGCCGAGGTCCATAGCTGGACCTGAACTGAGGATAAGGTAGCATTTTGACTTGAGTTTCTATCCCAACATTGACACCAGCATGTCTATGTTCCAGAGGGGAGTAAAAACTGCTGACTCACTCCCAGTGCGCTGGTTGTTGTTCTCCCTTACAGATGTGACCGTTAATAGGCCTGCATCCATAATCATTAGTGTGTCTCAGTGCACAGGTACCCGATGGGCCCCGTGCGTCTGCCATTTGGTCTCGGTTCACTGTGCTTGCCTGCAGATGTGAGCGAGACACACACCTGCTCAGGGGCTCTCAAACAGACCGGCGCCATCCGTCACAGCTCACGCTACACTCGCTCTGTCGGAACAAGGCCTTGGTTCCGGTCCAATGGCCCTCAGACTGTAGGTCAGCGGCCGTCTCTCGTGATGAACCCACCTTACCATGAATCATATTCTCTCGTCCCTTTATACCCACTCCACTCCATCCAACCCCAACCCTCATTGCCCCTGTTCATGGTTCGATCTTCCCTCACACAAGTACTCAAGCGCACTAAAGTAGCTCAGGTGAGCCAGGTAAAGACAGCACCTTAAAGCGCGACATAAACTAATGATCATGTTTTCCCACATCATACACTCCTCTGCCCATAAGCCACAGTGCACTCAATAAAAAAAAGAAAAAGAAAAAGACTTTCGTGTGGGTCTTTCACGGGCATCAGGCCATGCTTCACACTACATTTGTTGATGTGTGCATGCATGTGCACGTCTCATGCCAGCCCGCCTCCCATCAAGTCCTAATGAGGCCAGCTGGCTCTGTGCTCGGACCAAACCAAACTGGAGAGACGGCACAGTCCTGGCTCCCTCTTCCTTGCACACCGTCCCCCAACCCCCCCCCCCAAAGCCTCCCGCCCACCCTCCCTCTCCTCCAGATATCTTGGAGAACCATGGACGGCTGAGCACACACGGCAGATTTGGAAATGGCCAGTGTGTTTGTTAAAATCTACTACGTCTCCTGAATCCCTTGGCCAGGGCCTTAATTAGAAAGTCCATGGCTGCGGCCCTCAGACCTGCCTCCTTGGTTGCTTATCACTACCGTGTATCCTGCATCTACAACAGCAGTAGTGATGTTGGGGTCTGCTGTAGAACAGCAGAAAGGAGAAGATATACCCCGAGGCACAGTCAAGGGAATATTGTTCCTGACTATGGAAACAGAAACACAGCCAATGTTACATACCTACAGTAACTACAATAAAAACTCAGACGGATAAAACAGATCAGACAGCATGTCATAATGTATTTTTCTAAAAAGCCAGGAAATCAAACAACATACAACAATAATATTTCACCTTTGGTGTTTGGTATCTCTGAGCTGATGTCTTCTAAAAAAAAAAAAGAATTGTCAGATAATTTCTTATTAGGCTACAGCAGTTAATTTCACTGCAGACTAATTAGAGGCATTGCACGTTATTAACAAGCTTTATTGTTGATAAGGGCCAAAGAGGTCTGCAGAGAGACTCGTATTGTCCAGGCTGTTACTTGGCATACAGTTATGTCCATGTGGGTGAGTAATTTCAGCTTCCTTGCAATGTCTCCTTGACAACTAACAATAATATATCTCCTCTTAGTAACACAAGAAATCATGCACAGCATTTGTACATGCATACCAACATGTGCATACATTAGCAGATTCACGCACATGTGGTTTGGCTCACACATGCATAATGTGCCATGCATAAGCATTTGTATATCAACATCAATTTGTGTACAATTGCAAATACACAATACGTGTACATAGTCCTTGTAGCTTTCATCCAATCAGCAACAAGATCTTGTTCACTGTAGTCTGGAGACAGCAGACCGCATGTGAATTTTTTGCCCACGAAGAGAGACTGGACCGGGGGGAACACCTTAACAGGTAGCCCTAGGGTGCTTACCAGAGTTCGGGCAGCCATGGGGAGAAAGTGGCTCTGGGAAGCCGTACCACCACTATCCTCTCTGTCCACTGATTATGAAGCAGGTCCCAGACGGGTGCCTTTAGGAACCCCCCAGGCTACTCACAGCCTCCCTCTCCTCTGTTACAGGATCTGTCGCTGGGGGATTCGACTGAAGTGTGAAGAGGGGTGTATGTGGGAGACGTGCCGAGAATTCTAAATATGTACGTGCTGATTTCATTTGTTGTCTCACTGTTAAGTTTTGTTCTGGTTGCAGATTTGATGAAATAAATAACAGTGTTCGTTGTCTGCATGGGATTGATTCCAGATCATTTCAATTTGACTTGGGTATTCCCCAGATAACTCATCATGTCTCAGATGTTGAAATAGTCTAACTACAAACCAACAATGTCATGTCTTGTATGTACTACAAGAGCTGAGAGGAAAAGGTCTCAACACTTGGGTTCAACTATAACCCGGTCTTGAGTTATGATGACGTCCCAAGTTTACAAAAGCCCTCTGGCTTCAACTATCTCTGACATGTTGTGCGTGTGCATGTGTGTGTTTGTGTGTGTATAAAACTCCTTGCAAACTCCAAAAAAGGAAAGAAAAAAATCATAACTAATGAGCCCATTTAGCGCCCAGCACCTGACTTTGGCCCGTGATCTCCGGGAGACATTAGAGGCAATTTGCCATCGACTTCAGGGCTCGTGTCCCAAACGTTATCAATGAGCTTGTCAGGTAGAGACCTAACCTCCCTTTGTTTCCTCCTCCACCCCCCTCTCTGCTCTGGTCCCCCAGCCTGCTCCCTGGGCCCCCGAAGAGGAACCAGCGGCATGATGTCACACACCTGTTTGGCTGGAGGCTGCGGCCCGGCAACGCTCGCAGCCGTGGGTGTCGCGTTGGCACCCCTCGCTCCCCCCTTGTCGCTGCCTGCTACGCCCCGTGGATGTGTCAAAATGGCAGATGATGGTTGGGGTGTGTGCAGCTGCTTGGGAAGAGGAGTGCCAAGGGCGCTCATTTCCTGCGGTGAGTTTTAATTTGCTCTACCCTCGTCTTCTGAAGAACCCTACACCCCCGCCCGCCCCCCCAACACACACACATTCATCTACACTTATAAACACAGATCTTAACTCACCATACACACACTTGCAATAAACACACACACACGTACAGTATACAAATCTGCCACCACCCAAGGGGGCAAAAGCCCCACATGCTCAATTGAGGTGAGTGCAGGGGGGGCAGTATGGTGCTAGACTTTAGTTGTGGATGCACACTTTTCTTTAAACTTGAATAAAACTCCAAACAAACGTTTGAATGATCTAACTGGTGCATGTGCAAACCACTTCTTAGAGACATTCAGCTGGGTAAAAAGAGACAAGTCACAAAACCTGCTGATAGAATATGCGGCTAGCAATGCTACGGTATGTGAGGGGTCCATGTCTCCTGACATCTGCTATGCAGTTGTCACTGGTAACTTAAATCCCCATTGATCAGACAGCTAGAGTGAATTTGTGTTGCTGTTTTTTTTCTTACTCCCACTTTGCGAACAAACCCATTTTCACACGGGGCACACGCATATACCTGACAGTTACACCCAAACAAGCCTAGCTGTTTACTCGAGAACAAACACATAGACGCCAACCAGCAAATCTATTCTCAATACACACATCACCCCAGACGTAAAGAGATTCAATTTTCGCCTACCGGGAGTGTTTCCATTTTTTTACGCAACAATTTTTTTGTCTTTCTCTCCTGTGTCAAGACAGCTGCCTTTGATGTTAGCATCTAATATACAGGGCTAAAAAACTATAGTTTGCTGTGAGCTGACAGATAAAACAGCACAAGACGCCATTACCCTGCAAAGCGGAATAATGAGGAGACCTGAACACACAGAAGACAGGAGCCCAGTTGAATTACCGTGGTCTCTCATCCAAGGTGGGAGCTTTTTGACAGCTTTCCAGGCAGCACAACACATTACCATACTGACGCTGCTCTGTAGTGCCAAAGAAAAGCTTTGATGAAAACATAACTGGGAAACTGGGAAATCTTTATATGTGTGTGAGTGCGTTTGTGTGTGTGAATGCGCGTGAATGGTTGTGTGTGCCTCTGTATGTGTTTGTGTATGCACATGCATGTTGCACGCGGGCACGTCCATGCATGCACACATGTGTGCATGTCTGTGCATGTCTGTGAGTGCTTCTGTGTGTGTAACAACAAAGACAAGACAACAATGGGAAACCAAGCAGTGTCAAGCTGCAACTTTATGTTCTCTAATTACTAAGTGGATACTGCATTCTTGAGTGTGCTCCTATTGGCTGAGATACAAGGGTTTATTTTTTGATTTATATTCATGTTGATGATTCAGTTGAATTATCAAAGTATCAAACCCAACTGACAATATGTCTAAAAGAAATTCTTCAAGTAGAGACTAATGCTGCCAAGATTATTCTGCCATTTCATTAATGTTGTTAGCTAGTTAGTTATCCATATTCTAACAGAGTAGGCTTGATGTTAGATCTTTGGCAAGGACACCCTGTACTGAGTTTTGGCACGGTACTGTGCCGCAGTATGCTGCTGACTCTGGGTCTTAACGACAGGCTAAACGAAGCGGGCGTTACGGCCCCCTGGATAGGTCATTACTCGTCCGTGGCCAAGAGCTAAACTGGAGCAGGGCTTTTTAAAGAGGGGAGCAGGTGTGTTTCACCATAGGGGCTGGAGCCGGCCCAAGACCAAACAGCCTTAACGGTCTTTATCTCCTTCATAATGAGGCCACGCTCTCCACACACCCGAACTCTGCCCACATGGGCTAATGCTGGAGGTATAGAGACCCAACCCTCCCCCCGGTTAAATGGTGACACTTTCAAAATGACCCATGCCCCAAGCAATGGAGGAACAGTGGCATGTCATGAATGTCTATAGACACAAATTGGTAGGGCAGTGTGTCGTTTAATGTGTGTTTCTTAAGAATTTTAACCAGTTAATATAAAATAAGGGGTTCTAAAACTGAATAAAATACCTTTGAGTATACCAGCAAAGTGTTAACCCTCTCTCATTTAAAGGTAAAATGTTTAAATAACTGGATCAGGGTTCCTTGACATGTGTGTGTGTGTGTGTGTGTGTGTGTGTGTGTGTGTGTGTGTGTGTGTGTGTGTGTGTGAGGTTTGGTGTGTGTTTGTATGTGTGACTGGCTGCGTACGTGAGTGTGTCTGAGTGGTATTGTCCCTCTCCTCTTTCACCTGTCTGAGTAGGTTCTCTAGTACTGTCCCTGTGCTCCCCACAGTCTTCTCAGTCCTGTCAACCGAGTTGAACTTGATCAACATCAAACGGCATACCATTCAAAAGTATTAGTGTTCTCTGTTGATGGGGCCTCTTGCTATCACAAATCAGTCCCCGAGCTACTTCATTATTTATCTCTAATTCATCAGTGTTGTCTCCTCGCACACGGGCAGTAATGCACACACATTTCCTGATTGTGAACACTCACACAGGACACACATTGCACATCAGCACATTAATCTCTGCTTACCTTCAACAGAGCTTTTGTTTTTGTGATACTCGATGTTATCACAGTTTAGCTAAAAAACAAAGCAATGTTTTTCTTCTTCTTTTCTACTTTTTCCCCCAGGTCAGTGCAAAGCCAAAATATTCCCGAGGAGTGATTAGGCATGCTTGTACTTTCAAAATGCTGATTATTGCTCGGACCCCGACAGGCCTTGTGTTTTTCTCTGAGCATTCTGGGGATGTGAGTCCGAAAGTAGCCCCATGGTGCCGTGACCCCTGACCTAGCGTGGGCGATCCCACCAGATGTGGAGTGTGTGCTGGGACAGTGGCGAGGGGCAGCTCGGTCTCACGCGGGGAGGCCCTGTCTCCCCAAACTGCCACAGAGAGCATGGCCAGAGGGGTTCTGTCAGCACCGTTATCAATCATACTCCCTCTCTCTCTCTCTCTCTCTCTCTCTCTTTCACACTGTTTCCTTTTTGCACTGTCTCTCACTTTGCCTCACTTTCTGTCATTCCCTGTTCTTCTGTCTGCTTTTGTTTTTCTCTCACTTTTTCTTTTCTCTCTCTCAGATCTCTCTCTTTTCCACTTAAGATCCCTTTGGTTTTGTTTTCAGTCATACTGTACACACCTTCAACGTATATATATATATATATATATATATATATATATATATATATATATATATATATATATATATATATATATATATATATATATATATATATATATATGTATATATACTTTAACCCTCTTAGTCTGACTGTTTTTCTTTCTCTAACTCTCTAATCTGTTTCACCCTTGCCTTTCTTTGGTCTTAGCGCACACTTTTAGTCTAAAAATGTTTTTTTTACTTGTCCTTTAGATTGAAAAAACAGATGCTTATGAAGGACGCGATACCTTGGTCCAACTCCAAAAGGAATACATAGACAGTGATTTATCATGCCCAGGGAATCTGATTAAAGTGCAGAGGAAATGGAGAAATGGACAAAAGAGCAAATAAATGACAAAAATTGGCATCGGCAAACAATATATAGAGCACACCCAGAGGAAACATTCACAAAGATTAAGTTTGAAAATAACTTTATTTTATTTTTTGTGTGAATAGTGATGCAGTGTAATGGGAGATGCAGTCAGGGGTCATAGTTTGAGGAATAGATGCCAGTTGTCCCTGCCATCCGGTGTGTGGTGTTCACTGACACATGGCGCTTTGAAGGCCTCAGTCCCTCCTATCGCTGCGATCTTTTACATCTGCAATCAGGGCAAATGGGTTACAGCCAGCACAACAGACAACAACTAAATAAACAACATACCTGGGGTGGATCTCCTCCAATTCCGGACTGCCAGTCTGGCTTTGGTGCATTTTTAAAACATCACTAGGTAATTGAACTCGAACGTTCACACTGACACATTTGCATGGGGTAAAGGGGGGTTGGTGTAAGCAATGAAGCAGCTGGTACACACCAGTACGACTCCGGCTCAACCAGTCCTTCTGACTTCATATGTAGCACTTAATTGGTTCCCAAGGCAAGAATGAAATATTTAGCTCGCACGTCCTTTAAAATGCGATTGATTTTGATCTGACAGCTGTGCCTGTCCCGCGCGAGAGAGAGAGAGAGAGAGAGAGAGAGAGAGAGAGAGAGAGAGAGAGAGAGAAAGAGAAAGAGAGGAGAGGGTGAGGGCTGTCTGGGCTCATTGCCTGAGAATAGCGCGACAACACCCACTCAACCGCACACAAACACCAGTATATGGCCATTGAATGTAAAGGATCACTCATGGATGCCATATGCTTTCAACTAAAGCCTCCTTTTAAACCCCCCTATTTAACCTCTAAGATACAACGAGCTTTGAGCTTTGGACGATCATGAGTGAAAACTGTTTTTATCTGTACAAGTTCAAAGCACAAATGCACAGTGCATAGTGTGCATGTGCACTCTCATACACACATCACAAACATAGCTGCACATTAATTTCACGTTTAAAGTAAAAATGATCAGGTCTAAAATAGCATGCAAAATAAAAAATAAATGCATATTTTAAATAGCACTTATAAACTCCAATTGACTTGATCACACCCTGTCTATGTAGGAGCAGATTCTACTCAAAAGTTATGCCCTAACCAAAGTGAGGCAGATATCCAATCAAATTGGATTAATGTCACTAATTATATGACAGAAATGAGCAGTGAAAGGCAGTGGTGTGGTCACGCCATAACATGATAGAAATGCATTAAATGGAAACCTGCACGGGATCCATGGCTGGGAACCTCCCCCCTGTCAAATTGACTAAGCTGCAAATTACGTACAAACGGATATATCCTTTATATAACAGCAGTGATTTTCTCCACTTTATCCTACCTGTCAAGCTCAGAACATCACAGGCTAATTCTTTATTAAGTGAAAGGGCATCGGGGACCAGATGATCCAATTTAAGTACATTGGGCAGAATAGAAGACTAATTAAAACCCATATTTTTACATTATTAATTTTGGAACTTCACTTTTAATGAATGTGAAAAGACAGGCCTTCCATTTATACACACATACTCTTTGGGCTGCTCAACAAGGGAATAAGAGTTACGGGTATACTGCAGGGGCTAGAAAGAATTTTTAAGCATCCATGACAGACTTAATATCAAAGTTTAGACAAAGGTGTGTGTTTAGCTAACTTCTGCATCATAAACATGGCTGTTAATTGAGCATATAGCTTTAGCGTCTTAGGTATTTTTGGGGGCTGCGGTGAGGCTTAAGACAAAAAGCAATCAGGACGTCTGTTGCCAGGGGTGCAACCTTGTCATTTAGCCCTCATTCTTCCTTTCAGTACCTGGAGAAAGAAAGAGAGAGAGAGAGGCACCTACATGCCATTAAAAGATGTGCCCCAATTCCAGTCACCTCTGCTCTAAGCAGTTTTCTTTTTTAGCAACGTCACCCTTGATTGTCTAGCATGCCCTCTAATCAGACCATTAAGAACATGACCGTTTTAGTGCAAAATTAATTATCTTAGCAACCAGCAATAATAAAATGTTTCCAACTTTCTGCATGGCATCAGAATAATGTCAGAAGCATCTTGTCCCTAAGAAAAATGAAATTATTTGCAATTCCTATTACAAGTTAAATCATAACTGAATGAGTTACTACAGTGTGGGAAAAAATGGATGGGATATAGGGAAGGTGAGTCTTGTATTTACCCTTCGTAAAAATCTTGATGCACTTTTTGTTCCCCACAGGCTAACGCATCCTCACATCCACAAATAGGCACAAGTCAAAGGGCAGTGAGTTTGTAAAATTGAGTCAAATATACAAAACAGCAATATTTAATAGTGTTTCTTTTTTCACACCAAGTGACCCCTGCATGGAAACCGATCCGTTTTTTTTTTTTTCCTCCGGTTTCAGGAAACTCTTGGAAGGCAAAAGCAACATCCTGAGTTGGTGAGGAGACAGGAGAGGTGCTGACATGCCGACAGGCAGGGGATCCTGGGAAAAGCCACAGACAGGAAGAGCCTGACTGACTTTGACCCCCGAGGTCAAGGCTGGGGGCTCGGCAACTGAAAGATGTTTCCAAGCCACACTCAGACTATCATAGAGTTTTACAGGAAATAGGTTAGAAATACTCTATGCTGTGAAATGTGGGAGATCTTTTTATTGCTTGCTCTTTTGTTTTGCTCTCTATGACATAAAATGCATTTCGGCCCTGAGCTATATTTGACTTATTTGTTTGGGGGTTACTGTATGTAATTGAGTTGAGCTCAAGTCAATTTCTCATCTTTACAATGTGAAAAACAGTATTTGTTCAGTCTGTGGATGTGCCGTGACTAATAGAATTATCAATGATGGGAAATGTGGAAATTTGTGCGCAAAGTTTAGACTGGGACAAAAGCACAGTGTTGGTCTGCTGCTCCAATTTCTGACATGTGTTTTGAATGGAGTAAAGTTTCTCTACTTTTTTTAGGCTTTGTGTGGCGTGTCTCTAAAGGCCCTTTACAGTTAAACCAAATTAGGTGAATTGAGATTGTCCTTTCCCCAGTCTTACAGAAGGACCCATAAATCAAGGCATCCATCGTTTGTCACACCTCTGTCTCCCACCTTGTGGCTCAGGCCAACTCTGAGTTTTTGCAGCACACATGTATCCATCAACCCCACCGAGTGGCCGTCAGCCGCCAAGCCGTCTCAGCGATCGATGGGTGCGATGCACCCTCCCTTCTCGGCCTGTGAGCAGCTCTCTCTGCGTGGGAAGGGGTAAGAGGAACCTCATTTTAGCTGGTTTTAGCCTCGGGCCACTACTGTGATTTTACCCCATGCTCCTGGCCTGACGTCATTAAAGATGCATGATGATGGATACCGTGAAGTCAACCTCTCCGAGGGGGTTTTTAAGGTAAAAAAAAACTTGCTTGTTTTTCAGATCACACTAAGAATAAATCAAGACTGTTTAAATGTAGAGGTTGCAACTGGATGCATGTGACTAATCTTTTAATGCACATCAGAAAAGAGAGTAGGCAGGTATTTAGTGTTGAGGAGGCATGTTTTGACCAGTTGGTGGTGCTCCTGTCACAGTGAATACATGAGCTTGGCTCGCTCTGTAATTCAGATAAATACACTCTTGGCTGTTTCCAAACTGGGTTCGAGAAACAGAAGACAATGATGCAAATTTAGATTTCATATCAAGACATGCTTGAGAAATTGTTTCTTTTCTCCTCTTTTGCAACAGAAAGTTGTATTTTCTGTTACTAATTTTAGATACTTTCACTCCCACTTTTCATAATTTGATCCCCATCTTCTCCTCCCACAACATGTACATGTTTATAAGATGATGGAGGATATTCATGAGGCATACTACATCATAGTCTGAAGAATTAAGAAAAAGTGAATCCATATTCATATGCATGTTCAGTTATTTTAATCATGAAATTACAGTGTGGCAATAAAAACTTATTATTTTTTTTCCATATATTCCTCAGATACCAGAACATGTAACCTTGAATTTGCTACTTGAGGTGTGTGAGTGTTTTAGTTCAATGCAAAAAAAAAATAGTGAAAGTACATGTATCACGGAGTGTGTGTGGTGAAGAATCAGTGTGTCTCCAAAGGGAATGACAGCAAAGACATTTGACAGCTGCGCTCCTCAGGTTCAAAGGTCATGTCAAGTCCTGGATGAGCCCAAGGTAAAATGCTTCACAGGGCCCGTACCGGTCAATGGGTATCGTTTGCCTCAACAGCAAACAGGGTTGGCGGTAATGGGACCTCAGTCATATGTCAGCGCCTCGAAGAAAAGTAAAATACCATGAGGCCACATTTATAGCCTCCCAAAACAAAAGGGAAAGTAAAAGATTGAACTTTTAAACTCCCCAATTTATATCTTAAAGGTGTCATATGCATGGTAAACTCTCTAGGTAGCATCCATTATCAGTCAACACCTCTCTTTCACTCTGCTTTACTCAATCTCTTCTCCCACTTTATCCGTTACTTTCTCCGTCCCATCCTCCCCTCACAGTGTTTCAGCTCTGACTGCAGTTTTTAGCATCTGCCTTAACCAGCGCAGCCCATGCCAGTCCCTGCTGGGGAGTAGAATCCAGCCCCTTACTGGAAGACCCTGAAATAAGGCCTTTATCAGCCAACCCCACACAGTATCAGGGGGCCCCCCGCTCCTCCAGCATCCTCTGATGTGAAGGAGAGATGGACAGAGCTCTGTGGTCCTCTGGTCTAGCACCAGAACAGGATTCAACCCATTGTACCATTCAAATTAAGCAGGCATCAAAAGGGAAGAGGAAGCTGTTGTTGATGTATTGTCTCGTGTTATTTTAACCGGCTTAACTCAAGCCTCTTCATGGTGGAGTGTTGTGGTGCTGGATGCCGATGATGATAAGTGGTGGATTCTCTGTTAAGACTGCTAAGCTGCTGTGCTGGCTGAACGTGGGGCTCTGGCTCCATTGGCTGTCGTGGCTGATTTTGGCTGTGGTTGAACCATTTCAATAGGTTACCATGGATTTATCCACTCAAAACCGCTGACTTGGCTGTCCATGTACAGCCTCTTCATGTCACCAGTGGGACGTCTGTTTATTTCATAATGCTGACATTTTTGAGATTTGATGAAAAATTAAAGTTCAACACAACACAAAGAGAAACTTTTTTGTTAGTTACACAGTTTCAGAAATCAACATTTACATGCTCCAGAAACTTTTTTTTTCTTTTTGGAATTAAATTAAAAACTATTTAGGCTTTAAAGTGTTTGTATCATTTTCAGTGTCGTAAGAACCAAGAACCATCTTTCTGGGCCTTGCAATTCAAAACAATCTCAGGCCTCTTTTTAATAATGACACCAATAACATGTAAATAGGTGCTATAAACATACACGTGAAAGGAAATATGTTTTCCATAGAATTAAATTGCGCATTTTATTTACTGGCCTGGTAAATAATCACCCTGTAAAGACAGTTCAGTCAACTCTGAGTACTTGTGAATAGGTCTCTCCATTCTCTGCTGAAAGCTGTCTATTTAATTTCTCTCTTCTGTCCTCAGAGCAGTAGCTATTAAGTGCCTTCATATGTCAAGCCAGTGACACCTCCTCTATTCTCTTCAGCTTGTTTAAGCGTGCCCCTGTATTGTTGCCCGCCGTGCTTGACGTGTTAATAGCTTAATAACGTAATCTGGCAAATAATGACACCTCATCACAAAGACCGAGGCCAAATGTTTACAAGGGAAGCTGTAATGTATGATGACAGTAATCTGAATAAAAATGAATTTACTGGCATTGTCTCATTTGCAGTAAATTTTCACTTCTTCCATGCACAACTGATGCTCCGCGGACACCTTCCTTTGCTCGCTAGCTGTCTCATTACCGTGCCTTTCAAGTGGTGGGAGAAAGGGAGAGATGGAGAGAAAAGAGATGGAGCAGGGGTGAGAGTGTGAGAGGGAGAGAAAGAGGGGGGAGAAAAAGGGGTGAAGGGAAAGAGACAGAGAGGGCAAGGAGGAAATAGGCAATGATAGAGCTTGTTATTTTCAAAGCCATTTTCCTTCTCTATTGTTTGCTGTGGAACAGGAATAAGGTAAAAAGAAACAAGTTCACACCGATTTCAAAAAGTCTCACTTCCTTTTTGACAGATGTGGTGTCAGCTTTGCTGTTTAATTAAAAGGAAATGGAGGTGATGATTGCAACACAGACGTGATCTGATATGATAATGTATTTACAATCATCAAGATGATCGTCATTAAGGATGTGTCAAGGACGAATTCATTGTGGGATTTGGGGTCCTGAGCTGTCAAGTGTATTTTTCTGAGGCTGTTGTGAGATTGTCAGGAGGATGCTGTGACTATGACAGTCACAATTAATAATTTGCTAAAAGAATGGGATTGAGTTTTATATGCAGTTTTGTCATGGCGATTTCCAAAGCCCAGAACATTCAGCAGTGTGAGTGAGAGAGAGAGAGAGAGTAAAACCCAGGCAACACTGAAACAACAGACAAAAATACCCTTGATACATATGCTATATGGGATTCTATTATTAAATGACTTTGAATTATTTTATGCACGCCAGCTTGAATTTTTCATAAGAGGTGCATACGGAAGGTTCATCAAAACAAATTGTTCGATTTTGACAATTACTACAACAATCACACCCTTCTTTCGTTGCACCTGTTTGAAAATGAATAATTTGAAGTCATTTTAATTGCTTATGTGACGGCTAATCATCAAGGCATTAATTTATTTATCGAGCTTCATTTGAACTTCCTCCTTAGTGATAACATATCCAGCCTTACTCTCTAGAGTAACAAGATACTGATTAAACTGTAGCAACCTCCTTTAGTATTATGCAGATGCTGTGGAGTGAGCCCTGGAGTGGCTGCAATAATAAGATGCATGATCCGCACTAAGTCGAGATGAACCATGTATTGGTCATAGGAATGGAAATCAGAAAAAATAACTTGTTGATCTGAATCATAGTATTTTAAACTAAAACCGGTACTGTCAGGATACTGGTATTGGTTAAATTATGAGTATTTTCAATATAAAGAATTCAAATGTGTTGTAATCGTGTTGCTGTTTTCATTAGGTGACCTAGAATATAACATTTCTAAATGCTGGAATATACTATAAATCAAAAGACAAACTTGACAGTGTTGAGTTATGTGACAAAACACAGAAAGTGAGGAACATCTGCCCCAAACTCTCAGAGAAGCGGAGCATTAGCCTGAATGTTTCTAGCTGCTGGTGGCTCATCTGCAGTTGGTGGTGTGCCGGGATTGGTGCGATGGCTTTGGGGAAATCAGCCACTGTTCTCTCTCTCTGGGTCCCAAGCATGGCCATTAACTGACTGCCAGCAGCTCTGGGAAGAGGAACAACAGATGCCAGCAACTGAAAAGCCTCCAGCTCTTCAGCTAAACCAATCCCAACTGAGTCGGGACGGGCCTCTGTAGATTTTTGGACATACAGCGAACAAATGTGGACATGAAAGGGGGAAGAGGAGGGCTGTTCTGGAGGTAAAGATTTGTTAACCCTCTTGAACTTGACAAGAGACGGGACCGAGGCACAGATTAGCCTTCTCAAAGCTGGCTTTTGCAAAAGGTTGCTGTGAATATGTGAATGTGGGTGTGAGAAGGTGTGTGTATGCGTGTGTGTGTGTGTGTGTGTGTGTGTGTGTGTGTGTGTGTGTGTGTGTTGTTTGTATGCGCCTGTGCATTTGTGTTTAAACAATTCTGCCTGTTTGCACGTTATATATGCAGACAGTCAACTGCAAGTCGCAATGACAGCAGCACATTAAATGGTATGTAATTACAGTGATGAAACCATTTAATTACGTTGTAATTACATTTTACTTCTCTGCCATTGCCCATATCTGTTATCCAGCAAAAGATTTATTTTCATTGGATGTCAGAAGATATCATTGTAACCATTTTTTGTATTGAAAAGCTACACCCCAGCTTAACTTTCATTTCTCTTTTAAAAAGACAGAAAAGGCAACAACCCTAAAATGGTCCCCATATGTTTAAATGATTCAAATACTTGTCTTATGACTGGAAATACGTAATGAGGCTGAACTATTAAGGTGCTAATGCTACCTCCGGGTGCAGAGGTCATGTGCTTGAACATTACATTATACTTAAGCAAAGACACATGAGCAAAGTCAAATGATTTTTGACCACATCAAGCTGCGGAGCAACAAGGAAATGACGGGACGGTGAAGTAGGAAGTGGAGGTGGAAAGTGGGGTGGGGGAGCAAGAAAGCACAAAGCTTGGGTAAACACAGCTAGGTCTGCATCTGGAACCAACTAAAAAGATGCTTAATAATGCAGAGCCGTGCAGGCGGGCCCTGTGCAGCTGTTGTGTGCGCAGGACCATGAAAGACTCTCCATCTGACAGCTGGCTCCATCTAGCTGGCTCCATCACCCTCTCTTTCTCTCTCTCTCTTGCTTCCCTCTCTCCTCTGTGGTCCAGAGTGGCAAGGAGACAGCAGATTAGGGATTACCAATCCCTGCCATCCTCATCTGTCCCATCTGCCTGCCAGCCAGCCAGGCTCCTGATTCCAGGGAGAGATGGGACATTACTGGGGAAAGGGGGAGAAGGGAATGTGAGAGAACAGAGGAGACAAAGCAGGCAGGACTGACTGGTTGAAGCGGGAAGATTTATCTGGGAGCGGGAGTTGGGCCGACGGGAAAAAGGGGTGGGCGTCAGAAACCTAAAGGCAAAAACAGGACAGCAGGAGTTGACTGGGATAGACAGAGACAGACCACTGAACAGTATGGGGAATTAAAGATTAGAGACCTCATCCTTTCGATAAACTTCAGGCTACTTTAACAATTTCAGTCAATGCCATGATACATGCCAAAATTCTGTAATCTCATAAAACATTCAAAGAACCTGCCACTCAGAATATTCAACAACTTTTCAATGCACCACTGAATCTTAATCCATGACGTTCTCGCTACAGGCAGCACATGAACGTGCATTATTTTCTGTGCAGATATTTCACCTGAACAAAGCTGGCAAGCCGTTATAGTTGCTAAAAATAAACCCTTGTATTTTGTCTCGCTATCAAAGAGACCACTTGTCTTTTTAATAATCTGCCAGCTCACATTTGGCAGAGACCAGAAAGCACACTCAGAGAAATAATTGCTGTTATCTGTTAGAGTCAATAAAACCTCTACAATTGCACTATTTGAGATAAGAGTGTGCTCCATGCCATGTGTTCCCCTAAACAAAGTCCCACTAAATGATTTAGATATACACTCACTGAGTATCTGCTTATACATTATGAGTGTAATACGCTCTAGGCAATTGCAGACTATTGGAAGCATCAGTCATTGAACTAAATTACAAGGAAACACACTCTACACACATGAAAATCTGGTTCTGCGCCAAAATAATGTAGATATTAACACTGTGGTCGCTTTTCATTTTCTGAACATTTGTCAGTCTTTCACATATCTATTTTTTCCAATGTATTCACTGTGTTAAGTGTTAAGTGAGCAATATGAGGTAGCAGCAACATTATAGCTTTTATTTCATATTATAATGATTCAAACTTAAGGGACTGAGTTCTGCTCAGCAACAGGGGAATAAAAAAAAAAGTTTGCTCCTTTTCCTCTAGAAAGGCACCCAGTAGCTTAACAGGCCCTCAGCTCCAGTACCTGGTTCCCTCTGTGCACACCTTTAAATCACACCCAGGATAGTTGCCTTGTCAAAGCTCTCTCAGTGAGCCAGGCATCTGAGAAACATTAAAACACTTCCTCATGCAAGCCCAAGCCTCCCACAGGGCAGCGAACGGGAGCAGCGCCTTTCTCTCAGGCCCAGTATCCGGGGAGGATACTGCTCAGTACCGCTTGGAAAGTCCCAGCTCGGACAGCGGTGGTTAATATTTTAATAGCCTACGGCTGAGACAGTTATCATCCAAGTATATTCTTGTTGGTGGATTTAAAAACCCACTCTCTCTCTCTCTCTCTCTCTCTCTCTCTCTCTCTCTCTCTCTCTCTCTCTCTCTCTCTCTTTCTTTCTCACAGATTTGAGTTTTTAATTATTCTTTTTTGAATTCCCCAACCAGCTCTCCTCTGTTCTTTTTCATTTGTGCTGTGCAGTTTTTCCAAGACTCGTATCCAGGGAATCCCTGACAGTGTCCTACTTAACTTTTCACTTTCTTTCCTGTGATTTGTTCTTTTTCTTCCGGGTTGTGGGACCATTACTGATCAATCCACAGCTTCTCTCCCAACACCTGCGTTTATATTGATCAGTCATCCGCTTTCCCTCCTTTTGAACTAAAGAGAAGACTTGTCAGCACAGGTAAAAGTGATCAAATCCCCTTATGAAGCCACCGCTCTGTAGTGTAAAATCCTTTACTTGGGAACAATGTTTGCCCGCAAGTGCTACACTGTTGAGTTAAATGGGCACCAAAACAATTTCCACCATTGAACTTTGGTGGAAAATTTGTAACAACTTTTGTTATTTCCACTCATCAGCATTTAAAGCTCTAACAGTGTGTACCATAGTGCACCTCTTTAATTTCAAACAACTTAAAAAACAGAGGGGAAAATCAAATAAAATAAAAGACATAGCAGACATGTTTGTGCTTACATTGGCATGTGTACATGAGTGTATTTGCATATGTATGCACGTGAACATTTGTGTCCATGCAAATGAGGGTCTACAGGTCTTTTCTGTGTGTGTGTGTGTGTGTGTGTGTGTGTGTGTGTGTGTGTGTGTGTGTGTGTGTGTGTGTGTGTAGCTGCTCTGAGCCAGCCGTCAGCACAGCCTGCAGGGAAGGGGCCAGGGTTACGGCATCAGCTGCAAGCAGGAATGAGAATGGCTGAGAGTCAGACAGACATTGCCGTGGGTTATTATGTTTGAGTCAGACCAAGCACTCCTGGGAGCAGCAAAAATATTGCTGTTACAGTTGTAACATTATCACAACAGAATAAATAAGAGCGGACCCAGGACACCGAAGGAAAGATTTAAAAAGAATATATGCATGGGCCAAAACAGAACTGGAATAATTAATTAAATAAATCTCATCACAGCACTCCTCTGCACACTTAATTGAAGTACGCTAAACATGGCGAGTGCTTTCAAAATTGAGAGGACGGGTCAATCCGAACCTCTGCACCTCCATAATGAAAGAGAAAAAGGAAGATAATAGCACACATAACCTCAAGCAATTAAAGGGCTCTAGAATGTGGTGAACAAGCTTTGCCCTCTTGGACACTGTTGACCCACGGTGCCCAACAAGGCCCCCTGGGAAATAAGCACTTATTAAAAATGGAGGAACCGCCACAGTCCCACCGAGGCTGTAATATGCTATAGAGTAATTTAATTCTACTTACATGTATCACTTCAGCTTCCGTGCCGAGTATGAAGCAATTCAGCATTTCATTTGACAAAATATGACCTGTCAAGAGACTGAATAATAACACAGCTAGATCAGATGTGTGGACATGCGATACAGTTTTGCACACAGTTCCAGAAAAAGGTCCTGCCATTCATGAAGATAGTATTGCAACGTAATTGTCATTTCCTCTGCCATCTTGAAACATGCTGCATCTTACAATAAAAAAACAATACATGAAGAAGCCTCATCTACTTAAGGGATTATTTTGAAAGTCTCTCTTTACCCTCCAACAGACTGATGAAACACACTTCCATGTTTGATTTGATCATCCTTCATAAAGGAGAAAAAAAAAAAAAAAAACATACAGCAGAATCACAAGTCCTGGCATGGGTTTGGGAATATTGGTTGTACCCTTCTCAAGAGTCAGGAAAATCCCTTGGTATGGCTGCTTTTCTTTGTGCTGTGTAGCTTCATCGCAAATAAACATACTGTCTGTTATTGTTTTCCCACAAGAACCTCAGAGTTATAAAAGTATATATATATATATATATATATATATATATATATATATATATATATATATATATATATTTTTTACTCTTCAAAATGAAATACAGGTCAGTGTCCTACATAAGTTTACAACAGTTTGGAAAACATTTCTGCAGCAAATTCAAAGTGTGAGTCTGTGTTTTTGCAAAATTTTGAAATTCACCATATAGCCTTTGCATTGTTTTGTTTATACACCAACCTGGTTAAAAAATAAATCTCTCTGCTTGATGTAAACAATGATTATTGTTATAGATATAAGTTTAACTATGAAGGCTGTGAGGAAAAAAAATCTCAAATGCAACCATGAATAAAACAAATGCTTTAGGGGAACAATTTGGGACGTCTGATTTTCTCTGTGGGTGTTGAGATGAATAAAAAAGGCCCTTCTTGAACATGCATGTGTGGTTGTCTTTGGGAGAGCGGCCATGCCTTGTGGACAGATAAAGGAGTGATAGGACACCGGGGGATAGGGCAAGGACACGTGGCGGCCCGCCCCTGGTCATTGGTGACAAGAGCAGGGGGACATTAAACACACACACTGGGCTGACTCCACACTTTGATTTAGCGCTTTTGCCTAATGTTACAAAGGGGGGTTACAGAGGCCCACTGGAGATGGGATCAGCAGATCTCACCGACTGTCGTCATGAAGAAGCCTGCGGAGGGCTCAAACCTCGGCTCACATCTGATGCACGAGCCAAGCTAGTGTGCATGCGTACGTGTGTGTGTGTGTGTGTGTGTGTGTGTGTGTGTGTGTGTGTGTGTGTGTGTGTGTGTGTGTGTCTGTGTGTGTGTGTGAGAGTGAGTGAAAGAGAGAGAGAAAGAGAGAGGTGGTCCACAGACCATAGAGAACAATACACAAAGGGCATTTAATGATTCCATATTGATGCTCTGTAAATGGCTTAATTTGTCTGAAGCACACAGCAAAGGCAGTCCTGTGGTGAAAACTCTATTGACTCAAAACACATGATTTAATGTATATTAATATTACATGAATAACTCATTAATGGATACATCAGACAAATCATAATACTGTGTCATAAATAGATTGAGGGTTTTTAAGAATTTATGGAATATTGGATTATTTTCCTGAACAGTACTGTGATAGAGATCTAACTTCCATCCATAAAAGGTTTATACTGTAGATGCAGGTAAATAATCTCCCCTGTTTTCCAGCCAGTTACTCTCACTGTGGGCTGGGAGCTGATCTCTGCTCTAGACACTTTCAAGTCTACTTAATGTAGCCTACACAGGCTTCACAGGCTGTTTCATGCTCTTATGGAAAACAGGCCTTTGAAATCCCACAGCAGCCCAATCTTAATCTCATTTGTGAATATGAGCCGAGCCACGACAGGACCAGGAACATCCTCGTCTTCCTAAAGCAGCGTTTCATTTGTCAGGAGATTTGGGCGGTTGACACTAGAGGAGTGATTTAATTGATTTTAATCACACACCTGAGATAAGGAGAGCGAGGGGGCTGCCCTTTACGATTATTCAGAGGGCCCATCCCATGCTGTATCTCTGCTCACAGCCCTCTGTTTGTTTTGGTACATCAGCATTTTGATGGATAGGACTTAGATTATGAACTTACACAGCAGTCGGGAATTTTAAACATGACCTTGGACCTAACATGCAACTAATGCATGCAAAACTAATATAATCATTGTTAGTCAGAGAAAAGTGCATCTGAATCCTGCACACTTTGGTAAAAAAAAAGAACAAGCAGCATGCAATATGGATTTTCTATTTCCAAATGCTGCTGTCATCTTCCTGACATCGTTGACTTATTATCTGCAGTTGACTGTCTACTCAATGTTTTACGGACACACACTGTGAAAACGTTCCACAGGCAATGCTTAACTTTGTACCGCTTAAAGATAGATTTTTCCCTTTTGCCTCTTCAGGAAGTTGGAGCCTTCTCCCTTCCCTCGGTATACCACAGTAATTTGTTGTGAAAATCTCAACCAAAAGCAGAGGGGAAAAGAAGGAGCATGTTGTTGCAAGCCATTAGTTGGGGAAACTGTTTGGTGAACATTATAATGCAAACCAACCAAGGAAAAAAAGAGTGGAAGACAGCCTGGGGAGAGAGATTTAAATATGTAATAAACTAATATTTCATTTATTTCCCTCACATGGGAACCTGACCATTTAGCTGCAGCACACTCAGATCAGAACCCCTCTCCTTTAATGAGTTACACTGGCAATTATACAAATCTTGGAAAAGATTTGGAAATAGATCTGAAGTAGCCGTGCTAAATATTTCTATATACTAATCAATGTTTTTGTTTGTTCTTTTTTTTTTGTGCATGTGAGTTGCTATAATTTTTTTTTGTCAGATTCTTAATCATGGCTAAACTTCACAATTGCAGTAGAAAAAACCTAGCAAAATAGAAGTTATAAAGTTGTATTTTGCTCTGTATCTTATCATTTCTTTTGCCCTCATTCCATTTACAGCATTTCTCTGAGTTTTGCTTTAGTCTGTTACAGATGCACTGTGGATGACTGTGTTTTATTATCAGATTTTTTTCCCTCTCTATTCTGCTCCATGTAGAATACAATGGCATTCATTCTTGATGAGATTGCTGTCACTTTTAATTTCTGTTAGTTTGGGCAAAATGAATGACAGTCGACCTTGTAATAAATATAACATGTGCTGCATTAATTTTTCAGAGAACAAGAATGGGGGCCTCCCATTACTATATCCTTTTCAAAATGTTTAGAATTATGGCTTTCTCAATTCTCAAACTTTGTGGCAGAAATATATTTCCATCTCATTAATTAGCAATTAAGGAAAAGAGGAGTACACAGTCAGAATCTCCATACTAAAGGGCATGTCTTTGATGAGTCTGCATGGCATGTGTGTGTGTGTGTGTGTGTGTGTGTGTGTGTGTGTGTGTGTGTGTGTGTGTGTGTGCATACACTCATTTTTGTGTATAAAATATTTACAGTTTCTTTTAATGTAAACACATTCAGTTTCTTGAACAGACTGCATAGGAGCAATTTCTGTACACATGAGTCCAACATGGTATGCAGTGTGTGTGTGTGTGTGTGTGTGTGTGTGTGTGTGTGTGTGTGTGTGTGTGTGTGTGTGTGTGTGTGTGTGTGTGTGTGTGTGTGTGTGTGTGTGTGTGTGTGTGTGTGTGTGTGTTTGTGTGTGTGTGTGTGTGTGTGTGTGTGTGTGTTTTTGTTCCCACCTCCCCAGATAGATTTTAATTACTTTTGACCCATATCCCTGAGTTTGCACTGTTCCTGCTTTCTAGATATCACCTTTGACAGATATGCTCAACTAACCCTCAGACAGTAGGGGAAGTCTCAGTATCACCTCAGCTTGTAGCCGCATCAGCGAAAAATCCAGGACATAATGGTGCTTCTCAGTCAACGTTTTCAACCCAAAGTGAGCATAATGATGGTTCTCTAATAAGCCCTTTATCAGCCATCTTTGTACTTTGTTAGGCAGGAAATTCACTCCAGCAGTTTTATCACCCTGAATTAGTTTGTGTTGAGTCCCTACTTTATGGCAAAAATAGATTTAAAAAAATGAGAGAGATGAAAACGTTTGGATATGCTCAAAAGAAGTCCGCTCTCAAAGGCAGAACATCCTCAAAGAAGTTGAGGGGATCTGATATTCTTTTTAATGTCTGGAAAGCTGTTGAAGACATGAGCTACTGTATATCCTTGTAGTGGCTCCACCGTGATGACACATTACACGGGTCCAGGTTAGCCACCGGGTATTCCCACATATCACATAAAAGGGACATATTATATTATATCATTTTCATTGTTTTAGGTGGCAATAGGTAAAATATAAAATTAACAGCTTGTTAGCAACCAAACCGTAGCATGATATGGAATTAATTTTATTCAAAAACAACATGGTCTTGATTCCTACAGTGCTGTACACTGAGGTAATATAAACTGCATGCAACCACAATGTGCAGGCCATATTAGAGATATACTGCTGTATGAATGGCATATTCACACTGTAGCAACAATGACTTGAGGCTATGCAGTGTGTATGAGTTGCAGATACCTACAGTGATTTCACAAATGTCTATTTAAAAAAAGAAGAATCTGGTTGCTATTTAGTGACATTAATTGTGGTTATAATGGCTATAACAAAAACACATTAAGCATATTTTAGAGACAGGGGAAACGAATCAAAGGGCCTAAATAAGTGTCATTCCAATTTCCTTCCAGCCCCTTCTTGGTGCAAATGTTATTCATATTTGAACCCTTATTAGGAATGTCTGCTTCTGAGTCTCTGAATTACATTTTCAGGATTTTCACTCATCTTGAAGAAAAAATCAGTTGAATTCTAAAGATGGCAGACATTGAAAGAAGAGTGAAAAATATATAGAATTTGAGAGATACTTTTCTTTCTTTTTTAATGAGCTAAAATCCCCACTTCTTGCCATTTCCCTGCCTTAATTGATGATTATGTTGTTACACAGAAGAAGCACTTCCCTCTCTCCTCCCAGTCATTATGATATGGACAGGCAGCTCTTGAAGCTTCAAAGGCAGGATGGAGTGATTTAAGCTCAATTCAACCATCCCCTGGCCCACAGGTAAAAACTCTTGTAAACAGTGAATGCTAATTGCTAATTAGCCCTGTGGCTGAATCACACAATTTCTGTTTGAGCTGACCGCTGTAACGGTCATGCTTAAGGGCATGTTGTATCTCTTTTGACGGCCCAATTAGAAATTCAGCTGCAGAACCATAAGGCAACCTCGTCATGAATATTTTAAAAGACTGCCACAGACGACCACGAAGGGGGCACTGAACCGCATGTCATGGAGGGAATATTTGGCAAGTAACCACAATCAATAGTCTCTTGATGCCTCCATATTAACGTGATGATTGCTGTTTTTCTTGGGCCTGTAATAGAGGAAGACACCAGGTCATGCAATGAGGGGGATAAAGTAATAAAGGTCAGGTTCACGATACTGAATGTCCAAATTAAATCTCCAGTGGACAAGATTCTATCTGACTCAAAACATAGCAGGCGCTCAGGAATCAAACTACAGCCTCTGTGGTTCAACTCAATCCGAAGGAACTGGCAGGTCTGTGCCACTGCCAAGGAATAATTAGGCTACTGTCCTTCACAATATGTCAGGCTAACTGGCTGAGGAAATGCTGCGTGCTCTCACTGCACTTTCACTCTGTCGCTGTATAGCGAGGTCTGAATATAGAGGCAGCTTGTGTGCTGACTCAGTATTGTATCAGGATATTGGGGGAACATATACCGTGTCAAATGCAGACATGTTGCAAAGAGCAATAAAGCTATACCATTATCATTGCTGCGCAGATTGACAGCACTCCATATTGCCAGGCGTGATGCCAATCTGCTGCTTTTGTATGTTTTGTCAACTTCCATTTTTCTTCACTGAATTTTTTGTGATAATTTGTTTTTAATACATCAGGCCAAGATAGAGGAAGTGTATTGGGGAATAATGTGCTCCCACTTCCTGTTGCCGCAATCATTATGATGCAAGTGTCAGGCAGAGGTTGGGTGTTATGTGGTTAATTGGTATTTTAATGCACTACCTTCAACACCGAAAATTGATTCTGCATTTTCAATAACAGTGTAAAACAGTATGCTACCTTGCATAATTATTTCTGTGAACATGAAAAGTGCCTCTTTAAACTTTATTCACCGTTACCTATTCTTCTACATGCAGAGCTGTGAAATAGCTTCCAGAAAAAAAAAACAGAGGAATTCTGGCAAGGCATCAACAGGATTGTGTTGACTGTCACTGAATTACAGAGGGTTCAAACACCTTTCTCAAGTAACCAAGGTAAACATGTTTTTTAAGCCTGGGGGCAATTGAATGAATTACCATTCCTCATCATGTCATCATACAGGTATACTGTATGTTAAATAGCTGTGCATAGTGAAAAATGATGTAGAATATATAGGTTCCTGTCTCTCACAGATTTTTTTGCTCCAGAGGGTTCCAGTTTACCTCATTAAAAGTATATTGTCTACCTCATAACAGATAAGAGTATTTTCTCTGCTTTGATTTTAAAATGAGAGCGTGAATGAGTGGAAAACAACAAGTGTAAACCTCTCACCCTCCACTCACTTACCCCATATCACTCCAGGCAAATTGTTTTTACTCTGGACCCCACGACAGCAACTAAAGACCCACCTGCTCATCCAATAACAGCAAATGAAATCACATAGGCTTCCCTTTCTTGGTTTCAAAGGGACATTCTCTAAGTTGATTCTTTTCATTTAATTCCTGCCCCCCCACACACACACACACACACACACACACACACACACACACCCACGCTCGCCCTTTATCTGCTCATGAGAGTGGGGGAAGAAACAGAGGATTATCGATTTGCACTCAAACAGTGGGCCAACCTAAAAAGCCCCAATGAATTGTCACTCATTATTGAAATTATCAGGCACTAATTAAACTGGCAACCCTAAGCCCCTTGGGCTGTGCTCATCTCCAACTGAATTCCAGCTCCTCAGACAGTAATAGGGAGGCAGCATTAGCCGCTACTGGATGCTAATGAGACCTGGAAGCTGTCTCTCCCTCTTAGGGTTTCACAGAAGCAACTGCTGAATGTGAACCACAACTACAGTGCAGCACTGTTTGTGAGCATTTGATTGGCAGAATGAGAGAGAGAGAGAGAGAGAGAGATTTTGCAGGCGACTGTATGAAACTGGATGGTCCTCTGAGTACAGCATCAACAGTTACATTCAGCAATAATTTTAGTACATGGGTTTGAAAGATTTGAGGCTTTTTGCACATAATACCCCCCTCAGTCGTTGCTCTTCATATTTCCAGCTCGCTCTGTATCTCTCATGGCTGTACTGAAGTTGTTGACTTACACCTCATGTGCTCTCCTCTTCTCCTCTATGCGAATCAACAGACATGGTACCAGGGAGAGTCTGACTGACTTTATCACATGGTACACAGCTTGTTAATAACTTCCTCTGACAATTCCTCCTCATCTTTGCTGATGACCAGAGGGACAGCCGTGATTGTCATGTTTGTAGGGGAAGAAAGACTCTAAACAATGATGTCACGTCAGCCTCTCTATTAAAAGACTTCATATTTTGAGCGGCATAATTAATACTCTTGGGCATGTCGCTTCCAAGTTGGCACTCCAGGCAAAGGGCTGCCACTCACCTGATAATTATTTTTGGAAATGGAGCCCAAATTACAGTGATTGACAAATGCAACAAAGCAGAGACAGCCTCGAGCATTCAAGAAGAAAGAATTCATAAAATAGTTAAGTGGTTAATGCACTTTCACAGAGGATTTAAAGTTAAAATCACTTGTCCTTTCATGTCTCAAATGTAACTTTGGTTGGGGTCAGACTATTTAGCCTCTGTATCCGCTTAAAGGAACACACTAAAAGGCCTCTGCAAGAGTAATTAACACTTTTATTATTTCTGTGGTCAAAATGTATTACTATTTTAACAGTGTCAGATTTATTTAGGGCAGCGTACTGCAGTTAGCCAACTGTTATGTTGTCAGAAAGCTCTTCACAAATTACAGTCAGCAATTCATTTGAGTCCAAGTGTGCAACAAGGCAAACAGTTGTTAGCTTATCGGGTTGCATCCATTAGATGGTGGCTAGAGAAAAGCGTCATGCCTCCATGCTTTTTACACCTATCGCCATGCGTAAATCAGCCACTCTGTCGTTCCACTCAGAAGAGAGGGGGAGGAATTATGTCAAGTTATTTGTTTTGTACCAAAATGAAATATTTATCGGGAGTGAACACCTACCAGGAACAGACGATAGGCCAGGGTGCTTCATCTTCTCAGACTCATATTTGGCTTCCACCTCCGCAAAGGCCAAACCATGTCCTGAGGGTTTTCAGTGATTCAGGGAAGTCCGCTAGCTTTGAATCCACATTTCAAAGACTGTGTTGAACTGTAGGACCGTGCTGGAACTGGAGGGAGACATGTGTACACACACTCTAACCAATTATATGGTGATCTCCTCGATTTCTCTCTGTGTTTGATGGGCACAAGATACATATCTTCCTGCCTCCTTATTTTTCCATGTTTTCATATAGTTTCTGAAATATGATTTAACATTTTGGTAATGAAACATACAGGAGAGTGAGGCTGATTTATGCCTGCGCAGTCGGGAAGTTTTCCACGTGAGAGAGATGTTAAATTACAGGGATTATTTTGTTTTCCTTCACACCCCAAACACACATCATTTCCCATAATTTAAGCTTGAAATACTGGTTTGAGGGAGGAAAACAAAAGATTGATGGAAAGCAGAGAAGAAAAAATATGAAAGTAAATCCTCTAAGTAAAGTCAGATTTTAGGTTTATTCAACAGAAACAAACTCTGACAGGAAAACCACGAAACAGGAATGTGGCTTGCAGAATGAGCACTCAAAACAAATTCCTTCACATCGAACCTCATTGGAGAAAATAGTTTTCACAGTGAAAGACAGCATGGTGGTAGAAAGGGAAGTATTATTTGCTTAAATTCCAAGTGGACCACTTAAATAGTTGTATTATTGATAGTGGCAATAATGTGGACCTCTGCTCTACGTCCTTCAGTACGTCATTAAACGTGTTTTAACAACACACTCCACTCTCCCTCTTCGCTGGGAAATCCATTATGGACGCAGAATGCTAAATGGATTAACAGAAAAAAGGTCGGAAAGCAAGAAGAGAGAATTATTGTAACTTTGTCCAAAGCCATTACAACACTGACCCCTCTGACTTATAAGTAACAATGATTGAGTTGGTGTCATCACAGACCCAGACTTCCCTGCCAGTAGGCCTACCTGGAAAACTCCTTTTCTGAGAGGGCTCTCGTTTGATCATGCATGCGGGCGACGCATGTCAAGCCGGGCTATTCCCACAGTTAATATTCTTTCATAACCTGCCATGCGAGCTGAACTTGATTATTTTGGCACCTGGGCAAACAGCTACAGCTTTCAGGTGGTGCACACAGTATCAGAGACCCTGGCCACAAGGGTGATCTATTCGCTGAAAAGGCAGGGTTCTGGCAAAGACTCAGCACCTTAGAGTAATGAAGCCAGCCCTACTCTGTGAGAATGGGTTACATTAGAAATGCATGGAGGCCAATAGGTGGTTACCTTAGGTCTGCTCCAAGCCATTTACATTCCATCAATTGATATCAAAGCAGGAAAATGTTTTTGGAGAGGGAGAAAAGTGGCGAGCGGAGAGGTATATTAAAATTTCTGTGTATCAACAAAACATGCAAAAATGGCTGTCAAATAGCACTGGGCATGTGCAAAACTGCAGTCGTGTCCAACTTGATGGTTACCACAGAAGGCAAGAGGCGTTTCTTTGGAAACCTCAACTATGGCTTGGATAAAGCCTGGCTTGGATAATGAATCTTTCCTTTAACAACACTTTAAAAAAAGCACCATGATTTTACTTTGCCGTCTCATTACCAGTGTCCACTTGGCAGAAGCAAGATACTGTTCTGCCCAGAATTAAGGCTTGAACCTGGGCAACTTTCCTGCTGTCCACCCACCCTTTCTGCTTTTGCTTTCTCTCTCAGAGACTTGGTGCTTACTTAATCATGATTAATCGCTGCCTGGATAATCAGATACAACATCAAAAGGTTGGAGATGACAGTCCAAGGACGCTTGGGAGGAAACAAGGTATACCAGGCATTCATTAGCTTTGGCATGGCAGTCATACATTAGCCCATAACCCTTTATTGTCCTAATTAGGCTGGAGAGGGGCTGCTAGCATTAACATTACCAATATTATATATACATAGCAATAGAGTTTACCTCAACTTTTGGCCACACATTGTAACGCTCACATGAAAGACCCTTTATATCCTGGGCTTTATTATTATTTTATTTGCTTCCCCCTTTCTGCCCAGGTAGCAGTTTGTCCTGACAGTGTATTATGTTAGCTCACACCCAGCCACTAAGCTGGGCAGTGTTTTTGATTTACAATCACTTTTCTCAGGACAAACATAAGACAGGCTTCCCCTTCCTCCATTATTTTACTCATCTTACTTCACACTGTGAGGTGCAACCCACACTGTATATTTCATTTCTTTTTTCCCCCTCCCTCCCCTGTTTTAAGTCTCCCTGGATGGAGCCTGGCTTGCGGTGCACCATTTTCCCAGCTACAGTAGCAGTGGTGCTGGGCCCTGTTCAACCCCATTATTTCTGGGAGCCAAATTCCCATGGTCCCAGGAACAGGCGTGCCAGCTCTGCCTTCTTGGCTCTCTTCCCTGGTATTGTTTCCTTTGTTACATCCAGAGCTGCATTTCAGCCCGTTAATGTTTGCGCTGGGAGGTCCAAATTCCCAGTGTTCAGCTTTAGAAAAGGTAACTTGAAGTTCAGAATGCAACCACTTTTTTTTCTTCAGCAAATTGTGTTTTTTTTCTTGCTTTTATTTCTTCCATTTTTGTTCTTTGTTGTAAACAGTGACAACAACACAACAAACTTCAAAATAAAATTCCGGTATGCAGAGCAATCATAAAATCCCTCCTCCTGCAAATGCTTGTCTGATGATGTCTCATCTGTATTTTGTTATTACTTTACTTTACTATTACTAGATTGATTAAAATGTAATTATTTTGTAACCACGTGTAGAATTTACCTCGCCAAAGTCATTATTTTACAGTTTATACATTATTGTACAGTTCAACTTTTTACCTAATGAAATGTGAAATATCTCCACCCCTAATTCTAACAACATGTCACTATCTCCAGATTACACAAGGGCGATCACCACATAGCAAATCACAATCATTAACATTTTGAGTCTGACTTACTATTCAAGCATGATGGCATTTCTCCATATATAATCCACTTTATCACCCATCATTCCAGCCTTAGCACCCTAACTCCTTTTCTGTGATGTCAACTCATGTAGCCATCACGGCAGCTCACACATGGGATTAAATGCAGGGTTTGTTGGCTCAGCGCAGCATGGAGGGAGCATTTCCGACTGATGTTGGCTGTTCCACTCCGAGCCACAGCACTTGTCTCCCAGAGCGTAGACACGACGGTGTCAGGTAATTCTCTGAGGAAGAGCCACATGCCCCTGTAGAGAGCAGTGGGGGAGCCTGTATCACATCTCAGGAGTTGTAATAGCAGCTTTGAAGACTTCAGTCCACTAATCCCACATCATGTGATCATGTGTCTAATAGACCGGTTCCTAATTCACAGCATTGTGGGGGATTTTTTAGCTGTCACTTGCGCCGGCAGAGGTTTACAGTGGGAGAGTGTTATGTTTTGTGAAAATAAATATAAGAGTCTCCTGCACATGGCTACGCGTGGACACACATACGCTCAAACACTCACTCACACACACACACACACACACACACACACACACACATACACACACACACACTCACACAGATAGCCTATATATATATAAAGAATCATAAAAGTGAAGGCAGACATTTTATTAAATTTTGAACAGCAAAGAGCAAAAGTAAGAACAAAAATGATTTTGTGTTTCTAAAGTCATCAGACGAATGGTCCACAGTGAAATAAAACAATCAACAATGAATACTTTTGTGCAGGACTAAAGCTCTATCTTATTGTAATAAACAGTTACAGTAACAGAATTTATAATAGGTTGGCCTATGATCAATAATAGTATCTCTGGTGACTCTGCAGACAGTCTGATCATACATCACAGCAGATATTCCTTGTAAGAAATTTGAATCAAATACCTTGAAGACCAGTTTCATAAAATAGAAATTGTCTACTCCATAGTCAAAAGCTGTCAAATCTTAGAAAAGAGAAAAATGCAACAAGACCCTCTGAGTATAGTGTATGATCATTGCAGAAGCCCAGGTCTGTTGAGGTTTGTGTGACATTTTTAAGTCCTTTTTGAGTGATTATCTCTAAGGTACTATGCACATTAAATGGCTGAGTTAACCTTAACACATGTAAAACCATTACGCCTATTGACGACAGCAGTGTGTAATCCTGCTTTGCAGTTTGATATTGACACTCATGATCAAATGCTAAGCTCTGCTAGCAGATAGGTTGTCCCTCTCTGGGGGACTGAGAGACAGGCAAATGAAGCAGCACCAGATTGATGAGAAATGAGTGCTCTGTAAATTGTGTGTGTGCGTGTGTGTGTGTGTGTGTGTGTGTGTGTGTGTGTGTGTGTGTGTCTGTGTCCGCATGTGTCCACGTGTATACGTGTGTGTGCGTGCGTGTGTGTGTGCCTGTGTCCGTATGTGTCCGCGTGTGTGCGTGTATGTGCGTGCATGCGTGTGTGTGTGTGTGTGTGTGTGTGTGTGTGTGTGTGTGTGTGTGTGTGTGTGTGCGTATACTATTCTCCTGTAAAGGATACTGCAAAGCCAATCAATTAATACTTAAAGTGGAACCAATTCTTGTTTCACTTGGGAACTTACCAAGGGCTTTGCCCCTTCATTTTAATACTGAGGTCTGCATTCCTAATTATGAACAGTGCAAATGGATGTTAAGCCATGCCAAATTAAATCTTAGTTCATTAGATATAAGCTCTTTAAAGATTGAAAGAAAATATTTGAATTTTTTAAAAGTTTCAATGTGCAGTGTCCCATTTTTAATGAGGACGTTGCAATGTGAGGAAGGAAAAAAGGGAAATGTCTTTGTGTGGATGAATAATCTAACCAATATGAAATATTAAGTCACTGTTTTACCCAGTGTTTCTCCTCAGGCTGCAGTGTTAGGCTGGATAATAGAAGATTTTCCTTTGGTGAGGTTCTTCTTTGAATAAAATACAGAGGTGCATGAAGGGGAAGCTCAACTGTCTAGAGGCAACTGGAGTTCTGAATTACATTGTAAATATATTCATTATTCCTCAAAATAAAAAGGCATTGTTGACAGACGTCAGTTTCATCATTAGAAGTTTTTAGATTCAGGCAGCAAATAAGTAAACTGCTTTTATTTTCTGCAAAAAAATGCATGAAATCAGAATTTCAATTTTTAACAATGTTTGCTGCCTGGATGACCCTAGTTATCATAATGTTGGATTAATCTATATTGGATGTGCAAGTTTACAATAACACTAGCTTTGCCGAGGAGCGGTACTTCAACGCTTACCTGTAGCTCTTAATGTGCTCTCTGGCTCAGCTTGTAATGGAGGAAGCAGATGTTCCATGTGGCAGCACCTACTTGCTGCTGTCTCAAACTTGGCTTTCTCACACCACATGAGGGGAGTGTAATAAAATTTATAGAAAGTTTCACACTAGTGCTATTAAGGGAACATTTCTTCACAGTCGCTGCCTTCCCAATAAAGCATCAAAAAGAGCACAATGTAACAAATTGTTTATGTTGTAGATAACCACTAATTACTTTGTCTTGTTCTTTTTCTTTGCTCTAATATCTTTCTGCTATATGTCTGTCATTGACTGTCTTACAGAGACAGATCTAGTTCTAAAATGGGAAGCTCCGAGGCCCCGTTGTCGTAAGAGGTTTACACAGTGTCCATTGTGTAACAGCTGTAAAACACAGACCAAATTATTATTAACTCCGCATGCTGCTCTGCCTCTGATAAAGTGGAATCCCAGAACAACCTTTGGATTTTGGCCAATAACCTTGGAGGGAGATGGCGATTGAAAACAGTACAATGAATCCAGGTCAGTCATTATGTCTACACTGCTGAGACAAAGATACAAGACTAAGCTGAGGGTGTGGTGATGCCGTTAAATGCAGAAAATGAAGGAGAGTAAAGAGTGCAACCCCCTTTGTTAGACTTAAGCCATGTAAAAAGAAATATTAAATGTACTTATCCATGAAATTTCAAAGAAAGAGAGTTGCCACTTTTTAGCCTGATGAATTTCTTAAAGGAAAAACTCCCGCTTAGAATTTCCAACCTTCTCTAATTTTACAATCCCTTTCTTTTTTATTCTCACTTTACCTGTTGGGACAGACGGAAATGTCGAAATTGTTCTGGTATCTTTCAGCATGATATGACACCTAAAAACCCTGGAGTGACGGTGTCTCTTTCCCCGCAGGAGAAACAAGGAAGATGATTTGTTGAGGGCCCCCAGGGAATGACTGCGCCTTGAAAACAGGTGGCGCAACATCGCACTGCAGCATGCCTTCAGGGAATATTTGTAGATATTTAGGAAATGCACGAAAACAAAACATTTCCCTCCGACAGAAGGAGACGCCACCTACAGTACAACACGGAAGAAGGAAGTGATTAACTCTGTTCCTGACATGTTTCCCCTAATGTCATTCCCTCAGATTTGAAAGATTTTCTTTTTTAAAGTAAGTTAGAGATTTTTATGATGATGAATGCTTTGTTATGACTTTGGCTCTCATATATTCAGTCACATATATACACTGTAAGCATGAGAAATATGGTGCTCGTCTCGTCAAGTCTCACCAACTGAGTCACTCACAGCTGAGCGAGATAGGTCAGCAAGAACAATTTCTTCATTTTGACAAATCACTCCAAAATGTATTAGCAGAGAGGCCAACTGTCAATCCAGCTGCCCAAAGGTCCTTACAGGGCCTTTTGGTGGGTCTGAAAAATGATGTAATCAGTCCGTCCTTCCTTCTTACCAGGGCTCCATCCATCCTCTCTAAAGGCCCGGTCCCATTGGCCTCGCTGTGGATCAAGTCCCCATAAGACCCCCTGACCCCGTTAGAGGCGCATGATGGGCGGCCCTGTCACTTCAAATGGCTGCCCAGGTCCGGTCTGAGAGTAACCCCTCACTGTGAGTAAACCTCCACGTTATTTCTGTTTTATAGGCTACGGGTGGATAACTGCGTGGAATGGATGTGGACAACTTAGTTATTGTCACTCAGGGCGAGGGAGTGAATGACGTTACTGGGTTGCGAATGGGAGTAGATTGAAAGGTATGAAAAGTTATATGGTGTAGTTTCAGAGTGTGAGGAAAAGTATGCCACATTTCTTACACTGTGTTCACAATGACGGGAGAGTCTGGCAGCTGCTGAATTGTCTTTGACGTATGTTGTACATTGCAATGAATGCGGAATTACATTTGGCCACAACTTACCAAAGACAATGTTCAAAGGAGTTATTTAAATTTCAAGGAAGATGAATGACTCATATATGATGTGTATTTTCACTTCTGGAGAGTTGTGCCTTTGATGGCCAGAAGGGAAGACGTGGGTTTGTTATTCAAGTAAAGAATAATAAGGCCACTGTATGTTGGCCGACTCTCCCTGTACAAAGACCTTGATATGAATCCAATGCACTATGTATGCCCCTTAGAACAAGCGGGGATACAGGAAAGCATGTGGCTTTTGATCCTGCTTTCCTTCTGTTGTCTTTCATCTGACCCATCCTCCAAAATTGTCACTAGAACCCATCCAGAAGACAGAGCAAAGATCTGCTAATCTAACCCTCAGGGGCTACACTGTTTTTTCTCACTCACTTCCACTTTTTGAATGCTCTCGGACATTTTTAGTCATTAACTTGCAGAGGACAGTGCCTTAAGTCTTATAAAACTTCCACTCTGTACTTTGTGCACCAAGTGGGTATGAAGTGAAACACAATTCCATTTTGATTCTAGCATTTTCTTGTTACATTTAAAAAAAAAAAAAAATCCTCTTCCTTGAGTAAACTGTGTTGAATCTTTGAAGAGGTGCCAGGTTAGCTACGGTATCAGCTCTGTATCCTTCCCCTCAGAGGTAGAGAGAGAGTATGTTCTCCTCTGTGCATGGTGAACATGTCAGCGAATTACACACTGTGAACAACTGATTGCGGCTATGAAGAGGAGGGCATACCAAAAGATAATATGTTTGGTTTGGAGCCGATCCGCTGAACATACATTTTTCTCTCACATAAATTTCCCTGGTCCGCCCTCCACAGCATAGTGTCCCCCCTCAACACAGTAGCAGCCGACTTTAATTCTCCGGATTCAGCATTTCCACTTTATACATTTCATCCCTTCCACCTAAGGGTAGCATTTATAATCAGAAATGTGAGTTTATATATACAGTAAATGATGCATTTGAAAGTTTTAGTGTTTCCATACTACACGTCTGTGGTGGCTCAGCTAGTTAGGGAGTATCCACCTCTGCATAGTTATGGTCAGAGACATGGGCTTAAATTCCTGGTGGTTGCATGGAAGAGCCTGTGAAACAAACCATAATGTTTGGCAAATTGAACAACAATAAAATTAAATTGTTACGGTAAAACTGAATGCAGAGGCACTTAACAGTGCTCCTGAAGATAAAACTTTTCTGATTTTCTATCAAAATCTTCCATGGTGTTTGTTTTGTCCATCATAGCAACAGCTGAGGACTGAATTCTTAGTATTTATCTTATTCAAATAAAAAAGGGGCTTTTATTCTCAAATGCAACAACCTAGAAAGGCTATTTCACCAGTCTTCCACATTGATTTTAAGGCAACCTTGCCACTTCCTAGGTAACAACAAGGTATTCATATGGTAATAATCATAATATGTCAAGTATCTCCAGCCATCAGAGATGCTAGTCTCAGTTTAATGATTCTGGGAAATTGAGGATTACCCAGGATACGAGAGCAAGCCTACAGTTTTCATATGGTGTGGGAGGTTGCAGGGCTCTGTATTAGTAATCACAGGGGAGAGTCGAGAGGTGGGAGAGAAAATCTGCTTCTTCTCTTCTCTCATTCATCATAGCAGTCCTCTGGTGAGGAAACATGGCAAATGGCCAAATGAATGCACTTCATAAAGCGCAAATGTCTCCTCTGATGTGCCTGGATCTGGAGAGAGGGGGAAAGAATTCCACAGATATATTATTGTCAAACTCTGCTGCCCCCGCTTCCAAGTCTTATTATGATATTGTAGGAGATCATACAATAAGATTTGGTGACTTCACTCAAGCAGTTACCATAACAATGTTACAATGATGGCAGCAGTTTTCAATAGCTGCCTAAACTGAATGAAGCACATTGTCAGACCGAATGATACATTTTCTAGAAGAAGCACTATTTTTAAATCTTTTATGGTGGTGTAATTTAACAGGGCAATCTTACAATGGTAAGGAAAATTTCTCACTAGGTAGATAAAAGGGACTATAAGTAGAGGCGATGTAAGATAAGATATTGAGAGTCGAACCAATTCACACCACACACAATAAGATGGTCAGCACCACCGGGAGGTGCTATGTATCTGTATCCCCTATTACATGCAGCACATGTGCTTTAATGCATGAATTACCAAATGTGTAACACTTTTAACATCTGCAAGATCAGTTTTTTCTTCACACATTTTGTTGCACTCACTTAACAGACACACTTGTATAGTATAAAGCAGAATGAAAAGGAAAAAGCTTCCAACCTTTATTGTAAAATTTCAGGAGTGAGGTAAAAATAAAGGAATGGGTCTTATCTTTAAGTAAAAAAAAAAAGTGAAATTATTAAAATGCAACTATAAATTAAAAAATAGTAAATAATAGCAACATCTAATATTTAACCATTATCTGTGTATTTTTTAGATAGATAGATAGATAGATAGATAGATAGATAGATAGATAGATAGATAGATAGATAGATAGATAGATAGATAGATAGATAGATAGATAGATAGATAGATAGATAGATAGATAGATTAACATAAATAATGTATTCCCATAATACTTTAATATAATAATTGAATACTTATGCAATGGGTTATTTTCAAATTTTTAACTCATAATGGTCATGGAAAAAAAATTCATAAGAAAAAGAGTTGACAACTCTGCACTGAATTTAACAAGATTGGCAAACATTAAGTTTGAAAGGGCTGTGGAGCAAATAAAATAATTTTAATTAAGGTTTAATAGGAGATGTGATTTACATTTAAACAAATTAATGAATGTGATGACCAAATGTTTCCATAGAAATACTGAATCTCAATAAAGCTTCTAAATATACAAGTTACCTCCAGATTGTGTTTACTATCTCTGTGTGATTAGAGCAATTAAACCTTTTATGTATAGTCCCTCATTGTATCACTGTATTAATTACTATATTGATTCAATTTAACACCTAATACCCAAAAAACATAAATCATATTTTCCCACTTAATTGTGGGTTTGAACTAATTAGGCTGCTTTGAAAAATAAATGTGTAGGAATGTTATTTATTATTTTTTCTCTGGGCTGTCACCATGGAATCCTAATGTGATTACACTGTTTGTACACACTTAAGTATACATTTATATATATATTTTTCAATAATATCAGTTATAGCAAAATATTATTTAGATTGTTTTTAGTTAGTGCAGACATTTACATTTATATGAAGTGAACAAAGCTTTTCAGCGAGCTGGCAATACTGAATATATTTCTTTAAATGGATGTCTCTTCAAATTAGATTTTCATTTTACAATTGGTCATTCCTAACAATACTGTACAGTTGCCAATCATGGCATACGTACGGTATTGTGCTGCAGCTTTGCTTCATTTATCATGCCAACTTACAGTTACGTTTGGACATCTAAAGTGAGACTGTAAGGAAACGAGTGGCAAGAGAGGGCATGGGAGGCGGGAGAAAGAGATCCAAGAAGGCTTGGCTTGTATAATTACACTCTCAAGATGGCATATTTACCGTCTCTGCCAGCGAGGTCATGCCTTCTGTCGTAGTAAACGTAGTGAAGTATGAAAGAGCCAATTACAGCACACTGGGTGACCTTTTAACAACTATTACCACATCCCATCAACACATTATCATGATGGAGATTGTGATTCCACGAGAATTACAACATTATCCTGTCACATCCAGCCCAAGACGGGCTTGTTGTTTGATGGCAGTG